>PVKE010017740.1:0-30401 GCA_004027555.1 Craseonycteris thonglongyai
GGTGGGGCTGGAGAACAAATGATTCTGGAACTTCTTATACACAGAATATATTAAGAAAGCTTTTCTCCCTAAAAAGAACTAGATTCTTAAATGCTATCATTACCACTTCAGATAAATTCCCTAGACAAAGAATATTTGACATGCCTGTTAAAATAAAAGAAAATGCCAAATTTGCATCAATTTAGAATCAGTACGTGGGAATAATTTCTTTTTTATTAAACTGGAAATCTTAAAGTAGAAATCTGTTCCTTAGGAAATCATTGCTGAGAAGTCCTGTCAAATTAAGTGAAGTAATTTTGTTGGAGTCTTGTCTTGAATCTCTTTCTCTATGAAAAAAGAAAAATATATATATAAAGGCAAGTGTGAATGGCATTCATATTATACTACTGGAAAATTTTGCTCCTAAGCTTGGGGGAAATTGTGCAAATAACATCCCAAAGGATGTCAGTATAATTAGGAATCAATGTAGATTTCAAAGGACAGCATATTGTTTTGTGTTGTGATAGAATAAAGGAAGCCACTTATTCCTAAGGAAGTTTCTCTTTCTTTCTTTTTTTATTTTTTTAAGATTTTATTGTTTGAGAGAAGGCGAGAGAGAGACAGAAGGATGATGATGCTGTTAAAATAATTGCACACAGTGATGTGAATGGATGAACCTCAGCTACAGAGAAATGCTTATTATAAGGAAGAGTGTGATAGTATGTTGGAGATTTTTGAACAAAGGCTGTTTCTCGGTGCTCCTCACCTGCTATGCTCCTCAGTTCAGCCTGGAAGACTAAGGCCCAACAATTTGAGTACCTCCCATCTATCTCCAACCCATGCCATTTGAGCTTCCATGTGGAAGTCAACTTCTGCATGAGAGACGTATTTAAAAAGTGCTGTTGTCCTAATAGTCTTTGCTCTCTGATTGACTTGGGGGGCCTGGGAATATAGAAAGGAATTAAGATATGGGCTGCAGATACAAGGAATGCAAGCATTGCAGTGAGAGAAAAGGCACTTGGGACACATGCTAAGAAAGTTTTGAAAGTTTTTCTTTGCAAAGAGCTTTCTGAATTTTAGTTCATATGTTAAGCTTGGGTCCACTGTATGTTAGGGCCGAAGACAAAGCTGTCTTTTCAGTTAAAGACTAGGACACCATTCAAGGAAAATGACTGGGTCTAGTTACAATTTTGAGGCTCAAACATAAAACCAGAAATATGCCCTTTTTATATACTTTCAAACTGTGTATTCAAACTTGAGATTTGAGAAGTGTGGGTGAGATTTGACTCTCGGTATACTTGGGGCTGTAAGGTAAGCCATGTTTCTGTGTGTGCAAGGAGCATTTGAGGCTTGTCTCGGTTACACTGTTTTAAAACAAATTCAAGACGGGTTGCTCAGCCCAGTTAATAAAAAGGCAAGAATAAATCAAAATAAAACAAAAGAAAGTCAATCAAAATGTGTTTGACATACTTGGCTGTTTACAAACTTGTACATCACCCCAGGGTTCAGGGGTTCAGGGTAGATGCAGGGTAAAAGGCAAATTTATATTTTTAATTTATCTTGTGGTGATAGACTTTAAATAATTGGAACGATAGTAAATGAATAATAATCCCAAGTGACTTCTACATTACTTGAAAGATATGTTCAAATTTAACCAAGAATGATCATGTTTTGAAATGACATAAGCTTGCATTGTGAGAAAATGATAAGGTTTGGACTCAGACAGTGGGATAGATCATTCTGAACCTTCTTAGGATGTAGGTGACCTCCCACATTCTGCGGTTTTCTAGGCTTTGGGATGGGGGAGGGCTACTCTCCACTTGGCTTATCCCCTCCCACACAGGCTGATAATAACATGTTTTTCTTTTGACTTTCAAGTGTACTTATTTTGAACATTTAAATGCCTCTAGAAAGGAAAACATTTACCATTAGACAGGAAAGAGGGCAAATATGTGACCCTCATACTTTTCCCTTCAAGGCAGCCTTTGGACATCAACCTTAGAGTTCTAACCCAGTGTCTAGTTCTAGTAATCTTCCCTTCAATATAGCTGTCTAGGAAGCCTCTTTGAATCAACTGGACTTGACCTGTGAGTTGAAACCTACTTGACAATTCTAATTTACATTTTATGTGAATGAGTTTATTAAGTCTTTGAATCAAGCATATTTTGAGAGTGAAAAAGGAAAAGGTAAGGGTTCTAGATTTGAGGGGAAGACTAAGAGTTTACCACCAATGGTGGTCTATAAACTTTGTCTATAACTTTTAGAGGTAGATACCCCATAATTGAATATCTTCTAAGTGCCACGTATCATAGCTCTTTGTATTTATTATGCCATTTTTTTCTTTCTAGCAGCTGTGTGTTTGTCAGTGCGTGAGTGTGTGTGTGGTGGTGGTGGTGGGGTCTCAATTGTACAGTGGAGAAAACAGCCTCATGATATCACTCTTAGAATAATCCAGGTGGGCGTAGATGAGTGTCTGAATAGAGGGAGGCAGTATGAATGAGAAAGTTAAGAGCTGAAGTGACATGCCAAAGATCAGACAGCTAATGAAAGGCAGAATCAATATCAAAATATTTATTTATTTATTTTTAATTGTTTTTTGACAGAGAGAGAGAGAGAGATACAGAGACAGAGAGCGAACTGAACTGGGGGGAGCTCCCAGTTCAGCACATGATTCCGCACGGGCCAGGGCCGGGGCCGGGATTCGATCCTCGGTCCCCAGCGCTGCCAAGTGAGCGCATAACCCACTGAGCCATCCCGGCTTCTCCCAAATCAATATTAAATGACTGAATAAATCTATTTGTCTTTTAGAATGTATTAATCTGAACAATGTCTATTTGGAGGAAAAGAAATAATCCCATCATCAAGTAAGCACTACAGTGGCCATATTATATGGCTCACAGCTGGACACTTTGGGGGTAACAGTGGTACTGTTAATAAATACAGTAGAACAACAGTGACTTTGGTGCAGTTGTGGAACTATCATGAAAAAAGTACAAATGGTCAGCCAACTCATAGCCACCAGAAGAGATACTTCTTCTGAAATATTCTTGATAGAAACACCTCATGGTTTCCAATTTTGAATGAAAAGTGTACTGGGTGGAAGAGGGCATTTTTCAGAACTTGATTTCCAGTTGGGTTTCTTCATTATGGATTAAATCCAATGACCGGTTCCCCACCCACCTACTCTCCCTTGGCCCACACATGGCACTCAAGCCACTGTGATCATTCAGTTGTTTTTAAAGAAAGAAGGATTGACTTCATTGTATGAGCATACCTGGTGTCTTACGTTTGCTCATTTCTGATTGCTGTCTTGTAGTTGCTCCGCTCTGCCACTGATTGGTCTGCTGGTATAAAGTACTATGAAGAGTCCATCCACACTGCCTATGTCCAGGTGATAGAGAACAGCAAGCACTATGTCTACATTGAAGTAAGTCCTGCTCATGTACATTGGTGTGACAACCTGCCTTCTCATAAATTCCATACAGAGCCTGCAGGGTCCCCTAGATTAATAAGTGTATGTGGAGACGTGAAGAGGCCTTGGGTCATTTTTACTTCCCCAGCATACCTGAGGTTTGTTTTGCATTTTCATTAACTCAGGATTCTAGGAGGAGTCCCCCAAATCCTTTTTATTAAAATGTATCAGCTTGTTGTCATATTGTTAGCCAGAAATACCCCAACATGGATGTGTAAGTTCAGATTGGGCTTGAGTGGGAGGCTGTAAGTGTGAGGCATGTACTTCTCAGGAGAGCACATGCAGGGGTAAGGTGCTAAAATAGAGACCCTTGTTTGGGGGATGTTGGAGTAGGGAGAGTGCACGGGAAGCGACATGGAAAAGGAAGTTGGAAGAGCATTGAAGGCAGGTAACACCTTCTTCAGTTCTGTATGAAAGACTATTTATCATAAAGCCTTTTTTTTTTTTTTTTTACAGTTCCCCGAGTTTGTGTTCAGAGAATAGGAGAAAATCTAGGGACACTGGATTTACTTTGGGAACCTTGATTATACTTCAGAGTAGATCCAAAGCTACCACCTCAGAGCACTCGGAAAATCCTGTAAAAGTGAAGTCATGGCAATGCAAAAGTAAAACAGAGCATATCTCCCTTATTTATTTTTGTCTTTTCTATTGATATATATATATTTTTTAATGTATGGAGGGAGATGGAGTAGCTAGAGGAAATTATTCTTGCCCTACTCTCCTTCCCTGTGAGTCCTGGCTCTCTCCACTTCCACACAGCACAATTCATTAAAGGTGTAGGAAAGAATTGGAGCTTTATTTATTTCACAGACTTGGGGAAAGAGAAGGCTAATTAAAAATATTAGCAGGCTAAATGCAGTGTGATATACTGGATGGGATCATGCAACAGAAAAAGGACATTAGCGAAAAAAATTAGCGAATTCTGAATAAAGTTCACTATTTTTTTTTTTAGGATTTATTTTTATTGTTTTTGACAGAGAGAGACAGAGAGAGAGAGAGAAGGGGGAGGGCCCAGAGCAGTCTCCACAGTTGCACATTATTAGTTTTCTACATAGTTTCATTGCACAGGTGGGCATGGGGCTGGGCAGTGTAGGAACCAGCCAGGGGCCTCCCATATGGGAAGCTTGCCCCAGTGAGAACTGAACTGGGGGTACAGCCCAGTTCAGTGTATGGGTCCCACAGACTGGGGCTGGAATTCAATCCTCAGACCCAGGGCTACAAGACCAGCACTCATCTTGCTGAACTATCCCAGCATTCTCTTGTATTAATTTCAACAATTATATCATAATGTGAGATGGTAACAGCTGGTTGACCCATCACCCAGAATCCCTTTGCTTTATCTCTTTTTGATTAAAAAAATTATTATTAATGCTCCCACAGTAGTATTAATGCATGAGGTTAGTAATGCCATGTCAATACACAGGACTGTGGACAATAACCTGATTGGCATGGTTATTACCTCTAGCAAAGTAAATGGTTGGCATTCACACTGCTCAACCCAGTGTGTGTTATAGCTGCTGAGAAATGTTAAATTTCTCTGTCATATGAGTGCAGAAGAACAAACATGGTTTGGTTGCCACTGAGATTTTGATTGTTTGAGGCCCTAAGGGGAAACACGTTCTCAAAAGAGTTTCTATACAATATTTTCAGTAAATTTGTCTTCTGGAGGCAGTTTACAGATTTATGTAAATAAGTATAAAAACATGTACAGTGATACCTTGGAATCCGGATGAAAAAATGAAACAAATTTTGTGTCCGGATCCAAAAGCTGCTTTGGAATCCAAACACCAACATGTTGTTTGTGTCGGATGTATCTACTGTACAGCCTATAGCTTTATCCAAATACCCACTCATCTTGGAACTTCATTAGATTAAAATGATTAGCAGAGGTTACTTGGTGATGCTTATACTTATAACTTACAGGTATACCATAACAATATATATATAAATAGAATATGCAATAATGACAATATTTGTATCTGATTTTTAATATTTCTTTATGCAGCAAGTAAAACTTTTATATCATTATGATATAATGTTGTATCCTGCTTTTTTTAGTAACAGTGTTAAAAAATGTTTTATAGATGCATGAGTAGCAGAAGCTACTTAAAAAAAGAAAGAAAGAAAAATATTTCTCTTTCCATTTCATTGATGTGTGTGTGTATATACATTTTGTATGTTGCATACAAAATGCAAATAGGTTTGAAGCTACTTAAAATGGAAGTTCAGGAATGATCGGAGATGATAAGGCCAAAGCAGATACTAACCAATAATGGAGAAGGGGTGGAGAAAATTGGACTAGGTTATTGCCATCTACCCTGTTAAAAAAGTAAATTTAGCATGAGAAAGTTTGCCAATGTAAAATTTTTAATCATAAGCATTTATACAATGTGTGAATCTGAAAAATATATCTGATTTCCCTAATTGATCAAATTGGAAATGTTCTTATCATTCTAAGAATATAACCTACAAGGAATTTGCATGATGAGATGATAGTTTAGGCTTTCACTTCACTGTTATTATACCTGTTATTACCTGGGAAGCTATGCAATCCAAATGAGATGAGGATGCTTTTATTCTCAGTGTCATTTACTTTCTTGAGGTGATTTCACAGATCAGAACATATATGCTATGTGAACACTTTTTAAAAATATCAAAGTAGCTTTTGTTATATACCACATTTTTCTTTTTCTTTTTTTTTTTTTTTTACCTTGGTATATCACATTTTTCTTATATAGTACTGCTAAGGTCATAAAGACATGATTATCCTATTTATTTCTCATAGAACCAGTTTTTTATAAGCTGCGCTGATGACAAGGTTGTGTTCAATAAGGTAGGAGACGCCATTGCCCAAAGGATACTGAAGGCTCACAGGTAACACTTTCGGCATTTTGGTAACAGTTGTGACTGCACATTTTCTTGTATTTACTGCTAAAATGACTTTTAAGGACCCACTTTTTACTGTCTTTTCCCAGCAGACATGGTTTGGTTCAGCTAGCTATAGGTCACTGATTCCTTAAATCTTGAATCAGTTGCCGAGCATGTTCAAGTCCAGTTTTTGAGGGAATCTGAATTCTTCCAGGGCACAGTCACTTTTTCCTGTCCAGTCTCTTTCCCATGCAGATTTGTAATCTGATTTACTTAATGGCAGATAGTAAGCTGTGCTCACTTAAAAATCAAAGCAAAATTGTAATAATATTTTTCCATGGGTTATATTTAAATTCTTGATACCATTTGTCTTCCTTCTTTAGCTCATAGGGTTATTTCTTTAGAAACACTTTTATTAAGGTAAAATTCACATACCATACAATCTACCCACTTAAAGTATACAATTTAGTGATGTTTAGTATATTCAAAGAGCTGTATAACTATCCACCTAATCAATTTTAGAACATTTTCATCACCCTAGAAAGAAGTCCCATACCTTAGTCACTACCCATTTCCTCTTCCCTTAGTCCCTGGTAACCACTAATTTATTTTCTGTTCTGTAGCTGCCTTATCTGGGAATTTCATATAAATGGAATCATACAGTGTATATTGTTTTGTGGTTAACTTTTTTCACTTAATGTTCACAAGGTTCATCTGTGTTATAGAATCTATCAGTATTTTGTTTATTCTTACTGTCAGATAATATTCTGTTATCTGGGTATACTACATTTTATTTATCCATTCATCAGTTGGTGGATATTTGGGTTCTTTCCAGTTTTGGCTATATGAATAATGCTATCCTAAACTTTCTATACTAGTTTTTAAGCAGACATATTTTCATTACTCTAGGGATATAATTGCTAGATCATATGGTAACTTTAACGTTTTCAAGAACTACCAGGATGGTTTCAAAAGCAGCTTATACCATTTTACATTCCCATAGTGCATGAAGACTTCAGTTTATGTTATTGCCAATATTTTAATGTTTTTTATTGTAGCCATCCTAATAGGTATGAAATGGTATCTCAATGTGGTTTTGATATGAATTTTCCTAATGACTCATGATGTTGAGATTTTTTGTTGTTTGTTTATTAGCCATTCATGTGTTATCTTTGGAGAAATGTCCATTCTGGTCCCTTGCCCACTTTTCAGCTAGGTTGTCTTTTTATTACTGAGCTGTAAGAGTTCTTTATATATACTGGAAACAAGTCTCATATTAGATGATTTAAAATATTTTCTCCCATTCAGTGTGTTTTCTTTCATCTATTTTTTTCTTTTGTTGCTTGCGCTTGGGTGTCAGAACTACCAATCTACTGCCTAACCCAAGATCATGAAAGGTCACTTCTGTCCCCTGCCAAGAATTTTATAGGCTCAGCTCTAACATTTAGGCCTTTGACCCATTTGAGTTATGTTTTGTATATGGTGGGAGGTAGAGGACCCACTTCACTCTTGCACGTGGATGTCCAGTTGTTGCGGCACCATTTATTGTAAAGACTACTCTTCCCCTACTGAATTAACTTGGCACCCAGAACTATTTCATTTTTATGTCTGATTTTAGCTCTGTGTAAAAGCAGGAAAACAGACAGACAAAACCATTATACTTTATTATTTTAATTCATTGAGCACATGCAGTGGAGAATGTAACGTACATACACATTTGAAGATGGAAATACTTTTTGACTGCCAGTGTCATGCAGTACTTAAAAAAAAAAAAAATATATATATATATATGTGTGTATATATATATATATATATATATTTTTTTTTTGCATCCAGGGGGATATTTAGACTAAGACTAAGACCATTTTTTAACAGTAACTACCAGCATTTTATATGATTGACCATTTATATCTACAGACTCTTACTCTTCAAAACTACTCTTGAAAGTAGATCATACAGTTTTTGTTGTTGTTACTGTTGTTTTTGTTGCTGTCCCCATTTTTAGAGTTAAAAACTGAGATTCAAGAGCTAATGTGACTCATCTAGGCCACTAACAGCAATAGGCAAAAAAAGCTTTGAGCTCAAGTCTTTGGACTTCCAACCCAATGCCACCCCCCACTTCATGTAACTAGTTCATTGATGGTTAGAATTAAAAGCCCTTTCAGGGTTGCCCAAAATTAAGGCAGGAAGGTTGGACCTTTGTTGTCCCCTCCTTCCATTGGCTGTTTATTGGCTGCAGGCTGACTCCAAGGAAAGGGCATGACCTTGGGTGAGGCCTGCCCTTCTGGAGGGCAGTTCTTGGAGAAGTACTTCACTGTGACTGAGAAGTCCGTAGCCTGCACTCACAGCACCTGAGGGAATGGCTGTCTCAGTGCTGCAGTGAGAATATCTGGGCCTCATGCCACAATACCCATCACATCTTGCAGGGCGGACAGTGGATTTCACCCTTTACCACACATCAGAATCAACCATTATACCTTTACAAAAACAGAGAGCTGAACCCAGCTCTGGGCTTACTGGATTACAATTTCCTGCAATGGGGCCTAGGAACCTGCATTTTGTAATGTTCCACAGGCAACTTTAGGACACAGCCAGGATTGCCTCGTGTCTACCTTGAACAGCGTATATGTCCATAAGTACTAACAATGTCTGTGCTTTTACGGGTGATCTTTATCCTTTGCCTTCTCATGCACTTTTTTTTTTTTTTTTAAGGAAGTCACCATAGGATCTATTTCTGAGATGACTTTTGAAAAGTCTGTTATGTTTAGGTCAAACATATGTGTACATGCCAGATATTTATTGCACCATTGCCTGCCTTCCAATTCTATGACTCAATTTTGTCTCATTTACAAAATTGCATTATCTTTTTGTCAACTCTTGCATTTCATTGATGCCGCAGTTCCACTTTATAAAGCACAATTGACAAAAAGGAAAACTTTTTCCTGAAATTTGAGTAAGTCACAGAAATACATTAAGGTTACAAATGGGTTCCTTGGGCTGAGCAGGGAATCATGAATTTTGGAACTATGTTCAGCTAATAAGGAGAGTCTCTGGTACCCCTTCAATCTCATCTTCACTTGTCCCAGTTATTAGCTCCCCATAGTAGGTGGTTTCACAAGTACCTGTAAGATTTGTTTTTAAGTGTTTAGGACCCCCCAAAAATATTTTTCTTTAGTTATATGAAGCTGACTTTAAAAAATGGGATGACTTCTAAAATCATAGTATTTATTTAGGGTGGGAAGGAACTTTTAAGATATTTTCTGATTGACCATTTCTCAGTGATCCTATGAGCTGCTCCTTAAAGGAAAAGAGGTCCATGGTAAGAGATAATGTTAAGGTAGCATCCATTTGTGCTCATGCTTAGAAGTTCACAGATTCCATTAAAGGTTGGCAATTCCAAGCTCACATTGTAGAAAATGGGAAACAATTTCTCAGATTTGAAATTCAGTGTCATTTATTATCTCTGATCTCTAAGTTGTCTCTCTCTCTCTCTTTGACAGTCACATGTCAAAGTGGTATGGCTGTGACACATTTAAAGTTTTAATTAACACACACACACGTATCCTGGAAACATATTTTACAGTTTCCCCTTTCTCTGTTGTCTCCACATTGTTGTTCACCTCCTGTGTTAATTGCAACTGTAAAATGAGTTTTCACTTAGTAATTTCCAATTTGTGAACTTGTGTTCTTAGGAAAGGTAAAGGTAGAATTAAAGCTCATCTTGCAGGCTGCCTGGAGTGAGGCCCCTCCTTTTCACCGAGGATCATAATGTGCCAGCTCCAAGTTCACCTGTCTCTTCGCTGACGTCTCTGCTCTCCACTCTTCTGAGATTCAGAGCTGCCCTGCCAGAGTCACGCGCCTAGCAACAAGTATAATTTTGGCTGTAGGCTGAAGAGAATCTAGCACAAAGCAGAGGGAGGGAAATGACAGCCAGCATTCAGCAGCCTGACCAAGGAACATGGGCTGCCTTCCAGGTCCCTCCCAGCCCAGAGAGATCAGAGTCCTTAGACTGCCAAGTCCCTCAACTGGGCTGTGCCTTTATATTTCTGCCAGTGTTGGAATTGGCCTCACACCAGTTCCCTGAGTGAGTTCTCTGCTTCCCTGTCTTCCTCCTGGTTCCTTCTACACAGCCATAATTCTTTTCAGAAACAGGTTTTTGCAAAGCATTCATGTTCTGATCCATGACCAAGAGTCTTAGAATGTTGTTCACTCCATGCTGAACTAAGAATAGCTGTGGGAATCTCTGTAGAAACAAAAGGTCTGTGCTACTAAGTAAAACAGTCTCAGAGTCGAGGCCAGCTCCCAGCCCACTTGAAGCCTGTCTTTGATAACTCAAATCTAACTAGAGATCAGGGAGAAGAAATCATAATCCACAGTCTAAAATCCGCTGGTGTATGCCATGTTTGAGTAAACTAAAGAAGGAAGTAGAACCCACTGGTCCAGGTAGAAAACATTTTAAAACCTTGTGTTCTCTGAATGAATGTTTTCTGAGGGTGGAACCATTTTGCTTATGGAAACTGGCACATACATAGTGCTGCTGCCTTGGTAAAAGTGGGAAAGTAAGAGACTGCATTTTGTATTGCTGTCACCACAGAGTTGACACATACAATGAAAAGAGGCAGTTGATTTAATGCCTCTGTATTTTAATATTAAACTGCATTGAAACATACATAATTTTGAGCATTGTTCAGACTCTTCATGCTTCCTATAAGTACAGAATCACACCAGATAGTGCTTGCAGTTTGCCAGTGAGTGTATGGTGTGGGGAAAACGCCTCTGAGAATCTGAAATTAATTGGGGACCAAGTATCTGGAGACCTGGATTCTTTCTAATTCTGTTAACTACAGGTACGTGACTTTGTTGCCTTTCCAATAAAGAAGATAATATCTGCACTACTGAGCTCATATGCATGGATGTAAAAAAATAATTTTAAACCATAAAGTGCCAGTTCATGTAAGAAGTTATTGTTATTGCCCAGAAATTTATCATCTAGAAATAATGCTAGCTCACCATAAATTTGAGCAATGATAAAGAAGCACATTACTGAAATCAACTGTTTCAGCATTAATATTTATGTTAGAAACAGAAATGTTTCCACTAAGAAGATTTTTTAATGTGTATTGCTTTAAACTATTAAATGGCTACTTGCTGTGTGAGTGGGAGTCACTTTGGTGTCCTACCACACTGGTGCTTGGTCATCCTGAGACAAGTAAAAGTACATTATTAAAACACTGTCCAGAGGTGTCCTGCCAGAAATTGATGGCTGACTTCTCCTGAAAATCAATTCTTGGATTCCCCATTATTGATTTCATAACACCATCCCCTGAAACATAAAAAAGAAAACGGTATTCTGAAGCATAATATGAGTTCAGTTTTGCTTTGCTTTGTTTTATCTTTAGGCACTACTTACTCTATTATCCTTTGAAGCTGTACGAGCTTTCTCATTGAAATCATTTGTTAATTGAATAATAATGTTACAAAAGTTTTGAGTTGTTCCACATCCAAAGTGCTTTATATGTATTATTTTATTCAGTTCTCACATCCCCTTATAAAGTGGGTGCATAATTTATTCCCATTCTACAGAAGAGGCAGCTGAGGCCAAATGAAAATAGGAAACCTGCGCAGGTCCTATAGCAGTCGATAAGTGAAAACTGAGATTGTCTTTAGGACTTCCCCTTGTGATCTTCACTCCTCAGCTACACAGCTTCCCTCACTCCAGGGAAGTAGAAATGTTTTAATGTTAAATAAACCCTTGAGAATTCTATGAGAGATATTATATTCTAAAATAATACAATCAGATGAACATTTCATTTTTTAAAGTGATTGCTCGACATATTAATATTTCTATGGTTTAAAGAAAAATCTCTGTCTTATAATTACCATATCCTATAATTTGTGTACCAAGCTTGAAAGGACATGCTGGGTATGTTTCAAAAGCACTTCCTGAAAGAAACTTAAACTATAGTTGTAATAAAAAGAGTAAAGCACAGTTAAATTAAGTATACCATTTGCTGGTTTCACATTCTTTTTTTTTTTTTCTTTTTCTTCTTCTTCTTGTGGGATAATCTCCAAGCTCTATAAAATTTCTGGAGAAGAGGTTATATTGGGGCAGACATGACAACATCATGGCAGGAGAGCTTTTTATTTAGATCATCTAGCTGCTTTTACTTGATTCCAAAGCTTGTGTAAATGGTAATCTCAGTAGATAGAGGTAAAGATTAGCACCAGGAAGGACTGCAGTTATTTAGAGCCTGAGTTTGTGCCCTGGCAGAGAGAAGAAGGGAGACTCTTTTCAAAAAGTGAGGATGGAAAGGTCTGGACCATAGTGAGAACAGTTGTGTAAAGGGTTTTGTAGAATCTTTTTTGCAGACCACTGAGGAACAGGTTCATCCAGAGTGAAACCTCCAGACTGAGCTAACCCTGAACATTCTTACATTTAAAAGCTTGCCATTGTAAAAAATAACCAGTAAAACCTGTTACATGTGTGTGCACACTACAGCATATAATGCATCATCATATAAAAAGTCACAGATGTAGTATTCAAAGTCAATGCCTGTAAGGGCAGGCGTCTCTGATGGACTAGCAATGATTTTAGCCAATGTTCTCAATTACAGGTGAGAAAATGGAAGCCCAGAAAGGTCGACTGCATTTTAAAAGATGTTTCCAAAGAAAATACTGTATGTGTCAAACCCACTGAGGAGCTCCAGATCCAGTTCTCACAGAACTGATACCACAATAGTATAACGTTCTCCCCACACAAAACACTAAGCCCCAACCTCAGTTCTTCTTCTGGAAACATTCACTGTTGCAAAATGTACAACAATGACAGGATTTGTAACCAGCTCCTGAAGTTTAGGGCAATGAAATATGATCTATTTCTGAGAAAATAGTGTCTCGTCACTAGAAAAGCACAGTGACCTCCTTTTGGGCCTTTGTACAGATCCCAAGAGCCCATTCTGAGCAGACCCCACTTCTAATTGCCCTCCTTGCTAAAGAGCAAGGAGGGAAATAAAGTCGGGGAAAGCCACTGTCACAGCCATTTATGTGGTGAATTAGTGCTATGTTCTTAAAGGTACAAATCGCATTACAGCAATCACACAAATGAAACATAGTAATATTGAAAATCCCACATTCTCATCACCCTGAAAAATTCACTTTTTATTTTCCTGTTTCCGTTTTTGCTCATACGTATATACATACTTATATTTTCTGTTGCATTGTAACTTATTTCCTTTTCCTGTAACTCACCTGAATTTCTGCCTTAAGTCTCATTTCCACACAATAGAAGGAAGTTTAGCTTAGTCCCCTCCTGATAAATGTGGCCGAATTCAGTGATTTCTTATTTCTGCTCTGTATTCCGCCAGTCAGGGTGCTACACACCCCCATCCTTGGTATAAATGCTAAGGGGCCCTGGGTCTTTGGGGGCGGGGGCGGGGGGGTGCTTCCAGCTCTCCACATTAACCTGTCTCGGCCCGTTCTGGCACCTGTTTACTGTATCTGGAGGCCATAGCCACCTTTCAGCCCTGCCTTTCTGCCACTTCTCCTCTGTTGCTGCCATCATATGGGCTGCTGGATGTTTCTCCGGGGTTTCTCTGGAAGCGCAAGGCTCAGGTCCTCATCACTCCCATATCCTCATATGTGCTTCAGCAGCACGTATATTAAAACTGAAAGCTGTTGTGGTCCTGTTCTCCCTAGGATTCTGCTTGAACGCAAAGGAGAGAGTCCCTGTACTGAGTCTCATTTTTATTTCTATATATCCTTACCTTAGCACAAAAAGTCTGTCTAGTTCCCCAAATCTAAGAAGCTGATACCTTTGTGCTCTGGCCCCTTTGTGAGAGGGCCACCCTGGGAACAATGCCTGCTTCGTATTGCAGAGTGAAGCAAGTGAATGCCTTTAAGGGGGAAAGTTATTGAATGAATATATATATATATATATGCCTGCTGCATCTGTAATTGTCTTCTAATTATAACTTTGCACTGGGCCCCTTTTAACACAATACCAGAGTATTTTGCTAGTCAGTCATCATAGTGGTCATTTTCAGTGGCTGCAAAAAGTTATATCCATTGAGTGGCTATAGCATAATTTCGTTCACCATCCCTCTATTATTGGGCATTTATTTCCAATTTTTAGCTATAGTGCATAGCACTGCTATAGGAGTTAGTGAGTTTTTAAAGAAAATCTTATTTTAACAAAAAGCCTAGTATGCAATTTTATGAAATTGTTCTGAACTAAAGTGGATAGAAGCCATTGCTTGCATGATGGCTTGGTGCCCACTAGCTCTTATCTGGCTTTTAAGATCATAAATAATTCTGCACATTAGAGTCTCAAGTTCTCGCCCTACCCTGATTGCTATCATTTGTACCACCCTGATGTTCTGATGGTGCTGTGTTTCTGAAAGATTAGAATCCTCAACAGCTGGGAACTCTTTATTTTCTGTAGATGGGATTAAGGGAGGAGATTGGACATACTCTTGAATGGAATTTTCTCTTCATTGGCTTAAACCTTAACCACAGTTTTATGGTTTGAAATTCTAAAGCCCTTTTCTATATAGCAGTGAAAATCTAAGTTGTTTTCTGCTAATTTGCTGAACAGTTTATATATTTTACCATTTAGGAAATTGAAGAACTATTGCGTTGTAAAAAAGTGAAGGCCTTGATATGGAGCCACCAGAGTCTTAAGAACATGTGAATATTCTAATTCCTATGAGAGTAAATTTGCAAGAATGTTTATCTGAAGATACAAATTTTTATAGGACATTTCTATTTTAATTTCTCTTTTTTAAATTACAGTTGGCATTCAGTATAACTTTTTTATTAAAGATTTATTTTTATTGTTTTTGACAGAGAGAGAGATACAGAGACAGAAACAGAGAGAAGGGGGAGGGAGGGCCCAGAGCAGTCTTCATAGATGCACATCATTGGATTTTTCACATAGTTTCATTCCACAGGTGGACATGGGGCTGCACAGGGCAGGGACTGGGCCAGGGTCTCACCCAGTGAGAACCAAACTGGGGGCACTCCCCAGTTCAGCACAAGGGCCCACACGAGCTGGGGCTGCAGGGGCTGGGGCTGGGACTCAATCCTTGGTCCCCAGGCCTGCAAAGTGAGTGCTTAATCCACTGAGCCATCCTGGCTCCCCCAACATTCAGTATAATTTTATATTAGTTTCAGTTGTATAGCACAGTGGTTAGACATTTATATAATTTACAAAGTGATTGCCCCCAATTTATGGACATTTCTCAGTATCCTACATATGAGGTCTCCCATTTTGAAATTATTTTTACTTTTATGAAACACAAGGATAAAAGGGAGCCATCTTTACAAATAAATCGCACACATTTGCTGTTCAAGACCAACGATACTATAACTTCTAAGATTATTTTTGAAAACATGTGAAAAATGACTTATGTGGGCCAGCTTATGTAGCCAAATAGTTATTTTGAAATAGCAAAAAATTAGAAACAATTTAAATGTCCACTACTATAGAACTGGTTTAAGTATTATGGTATAGTGGAAGCCCGGATGGCTCAGTGGGTTAAGTACTCGCATTGCAGCCCCAGGGACAGAGGATCAAATCCCAATCCTGGCCCCAGGCTGTGCGGACCCATATGCTGAACTAGGGTGTCCTTCCCATGCCGGAGGCCCCAAGTTCAGTGGGATACTAAGTCACTATTAAAAAGTGGGCAGCTTTCTATGTACAGATATTGAATTTCCAGGATATACTGAAAAATGATAAAAATTACATTCAGATAATCTGCTATTTATGTAGAAATGGAAGAATACATATATATGTTTATAAATTCATAGACTGTTTCTGAAAGAGTGTAGAAGGTCATAGGAGTTGTTGTCAGAGGGAGAATGGGGCTGGAGACAAAGTCGTGAAAGAACTTTTTTCATCATATAATCTTCTACCTCTTAAATTTTGTACAATAAGCATATATTATCCACTAGAAAATACAATTAATTTGGTGGTTCCTGAAAAAGCTAAACATGTAACTGTAGAACCCAGCAAAACTAGCCTTGCGTGTATACCCATAAGAACTAAAAACAGACAGAGATACTGCATGCCAGCATTGGTTGCAGCGTTATTCACAGTAGCCAAAAGGTGGGAACAACCCAGTACCCATCAGTCTATGACTGGATCAACAAAATGTGGTCTCTACATACAATGGAATATTAGTCAGACATAACAAGGCAGGAAGTTGTAACACATGTTATAACATAAATGACTCTTGAGGATATTATGCTAAATGAAATAAGTCAGACACAAAAGAACAAATAATTCCACTTAGATGAAATATCTAGGATAGTCAAATTGCTAGAGATAGAAAGCAGATTAGAGGATAGTCAAGAGTTTCAGGGAGGGGAAATGTGGGTGTTATTGCTTAATTATCACAGTTTCTGTTCAGGGTCATGAAAAACACAGTTTTGGAAATAGATAACACGATGATTGCACAACGTATGAAAGTAATTAGTATCACTGAACGGTACCCTTACAATTGGTTAAAAAGGCAAATTGTATGTTATAGATATTTTACCACAATAAAAAAACCTTAAATGTACCAGTAATTGAGAAAAAAACATCCTGTGTGGCTTAACCTCTTTTCTACCAGAGGCTTCCCAGAAACAAACATTGTTCCCACCGGACCCCATTCTCCCAAAGCAAATAGTACCAAGTTCATAGCACGTACAAGGACCCTTTATTGGGCCCTGCCCAAAATAGAAAGATATGTGGACATATGTCCTGTGTTTCAAAAGAGCTTATCGCATAGCTTAGGTAGCAGACATGTATCACTACTGTGTAAAGCCAGAAGGGTGTGCGTAGACATCCTGGCATTGTGCCATGGGGGCATAGAGGCCGGAACAAACCAATTTTGACTGAAAGATCCAGGATGGCTTGACTGGGGAAAGAGCCTATTAGCTGCTCTGGGAGGAGGAGTGGGATCCTGTGAAGCGGAGAAGAACATTCCAGACTCAGAGCAGAGAGCCAAACTTCCCTAGTACGTAGGTGCACCCCAAGCAAAGGGACAGTGGGTCAGACTGAAGAGGTAGCTGAGTTTGGAATGGTGTTTGAGGACGGTGTCAGTTTTTAAGTGTCCACTTTAATTCATTTGGACTTTTAAATTCTGGCTAATAAAGAAATAACTTATGTAGTCTTTCTATAATGTTATTCTTTTCCTCTATCCTGTTTACCATTTAGGAATGTGAGCCTCTTCCCCTTCTCAGGCAGAGAACTTTAACAGTTTATATTTTTTAAATGGTTTATTTTTCCATCTCAAACTATGTTTGCCATCTAGTGATTAATCCATGCCATTACAACAACCTATTTCAAATTCCTTATTTCTCAACACCTCAGTTAAGGAAGGTCGTGGCCTCTAGACTCCTGTTGGCTGTCACTTCTGCCCTGAACTTCACTTTTCCCATGTACTAATACATATTATACATTGGCATTAATAATAAAATCTAACCCTCAGAGAATAGTAATTATCACATGAAAGAAAAATGTAGCTGGTTAGATGAAAAGGAACTTTAATGTTTGTATTTTTATTTATTTATTTATTTTTGACAGAGAGAGAGGGAGAGAGAGAGAGAGACAGAGAGACAGAGAGACAGAGAGAACTGAAATGGGGGAGCTCCCCAGTTCAGCATATGGGTCCGCATGGGCCCGGGCCGGGATTCGATCCCCAGTCCCCGGCACTGCAAAGTGAGCGCTTAACCCACTGAGCCATCCCAGCTTCCCCGAAAAGGAACTTTAGAAGTTAAGTATTATGAAAAGTTTCAGTAGGATCTGATTTCAAAATTGACCAGTATCAGCATCTTTGTGTGAATATAGGCCTTTCAGATTAAGGGCTGAGATTCTGCCCATAATGGGTACCACAATCATTTGCAGGCTTTCTCTTTTGTGTGTGTATCTTATAGAAACAAGGATTTTTACTAGCATTGTTTCCAAATAGGTGATACCTATTTGAACATAATTCTCCAAATTTCTGACTTTCTAAATGCAGATCAAAGTACGAAGCCACACTTTCTTCTTTTTGTTCTATCATTGGGTGGCAAAGGCTTTTCTGTCAAAGGCTGTCATTAATCAGTTGGGAGAGTGGGCCAAAAAACTTTATGTTACATATGCAGGGGATTTAAAAATCATCAGTCAGAAATCTTGACTGACCCACAGTACCATTTTACCTCTGGATCAGTTTTCAGAGCTGAATCAGAGTTTCTAAATGATGATCTCTGCATTAGAAAATATATTGGGTCTAGTATGTCCTTTTGTTTCTGGGATCTAGGCTGTGGGAACTCATTTACTCAACAACTGTTAACTGAATGCCTACTATTTGCCAAGCTCTGAGCTAGGTAATATAGATATAACTTGTTATACATAAAACGAGCATGATAAGTCTTTTTGAAATCTTTGTGGTAACCTCCTCACCTTTTATGGGATCCAATCAAGGCTTTCTTACAATGAATTTTGCCCTAGGAAGTACTATACTATAGAGAGATAGTGGGTACAATTCCCACTTTACTGCCAAATTCAGCTTATTTATCAGGTTGTTAGAAACTGTCAGCCTGGAAAATAGCTTCTGGCTCAAATGCAGCAGCACCCAGAAGCCCTTAAATGTGATAGAACATATCACAGGGAGCCATTCACTTAGTCTCTAAAACCATGTGAACTCTTGGCTGTCATGTTAAGCTGTTATGGTGTGCATCTTGTTTGGGTGACCCTCTGCATCTTACTTTTGCAGGGAAAGCCAGAGATACCGGGTGTATGTGGTGATACCGCTTCTGCCAGGGTTTGAAGGAGACATCTCAACCGGTGGAGGAAATGCTCTGCAGGCAATAATGCACTTCAATTACAGGTGCCAAAGCTCTAAAATCGTCAGTGTTCAGCTTTCAATCAGCCATGCGTAGAAGCTGGAGACAGGATTGGAAATGTTTGTTCACACCTATTCAGTGGAGTGTTGAACAGACAAATACTTCTCTTTATTTTACTTTTGAACCTTGGCCTGTTTACTATAGTTGGTAAGATTTTAAATACAGTCTAAAAATCATAAATGTTAAGCCTAGGATACATGGCAAGTATAACAGAACTAAAATATTCCTCTCTCTTATATTCAATGACTAGTGTGTGTGATATGTGTATATAATATAGAAGTAGACATATATGTGTGACATATAGCATAGAAATATGCATATAAAATATGTACAATATATGAAATGATATCTAATAATGTGTAAATATATAATATATATTAGAAGTTCTTATCTCCATTTATACTATATGTATATACCACAATACTAAAATATTAGGCCCTATATTCACACATATTATATATGTATATTTTTATATAGTATGCCTATAGATCTTATAAATGCAGGCAAGGATTTTATATTGGTATATGAGGGCTGTCTGGAAATAATCAGGCCATAAATTCTTCTACTTTTCATATTATATGGCTGGATACTTTCTGGACAACACATATGTGTGTGTGTAAAATATATGTATATAAGTTATGTATAAAATATATAATATACATAAAATATTGCCCTTTAAATTATTCAGCCACCAAATAGTTATTGACCTTGCCATACTCTTTTCAGTAAGAAAAGAAAAAAAAAAATGCCTAAAATGCTATGATTTGTGCGTGTTTAAGATTCTGTATGTGGCAAATCCTTCAACGAGGTTGGTAATAAGAGTCTCTGCTAATAAGTGAAGCATGAAGGTGCTTTCCTATCTCCTGGAATTTTAATTCTGTCCTCTCTACCACATCTTTGTTAAAAATTGTAGGGAAAGTGGTAAGTGCTCTTCTTGATATCCTAAAAAGCCACGTTTCCATATTCATTCAGAAAGGCCCTTGAGGCTTCAGCCTCGGCCAGTGGAGCGTTATTAAGAGGACTGAGAGATAGTAGCTGGTGGGGTAGGAAGTGATGGAAAGGCACTCCTGAGTCCTCTCTGGGTCACTTACCTGGGAAGGAGCATGAGTGCGAAGAGTTAAGTAGACAGGCTTGCACAAGCTCTGTGATCTGAGACAGAAGAGCCCTACTCAGGATCACACTCTCCTAAGTCAAAGCAAGGACTGAACCTGGCTACTTTAATATTCCTGTTTTCCAGAGCCATGTGTAGTCGTTTCCTACCTTTCTAATCAAACCCTTTTGGGGGAAGGGGAGAAGAACAAAGGAGACCTCACCCAGAATCCTCAGTGTGTAAAGCAGATAAGGGTTCAGGCCATGGCCAAAATGGGGGTGGGGACTTAGCTGCCCTACTGCTGAACCCCCTTACCAGAGGCACCCTTGTAGGATCTAAGGGTCCTCTGTGTACAGTTTGAGTGCGTCATTGTCATAGAAATCTTTTTTATTTTTTTAATCCGCTTGTTTTTTTCCCCCTGACTTTTCAAGCTTTATAGTCTATCTGCCAGGGTTTCAAGTAAGGATTCTTTGTTTCCTCATTGTTGTTTATTTTCTCTTGGGTAATTTTGTTTGATTACACCATAGAACTTTAACTATGCTTGGCTCTATACACTTGGATTGAAGATTTGCCCACTTCTCTTATTGTCTGAATTATAACATGACAAACAAAGCTTTTCAAGTATTTAAGGCACTGACATAATGTTTAATTGGATTTTATCCACTTTATTTGCCACTCTAATATTATTTTTGGAATATTGTCAATTGTAATTATTTTCTGGACTATTTTCTTGGGTTTGAATGAGCTGAATGAAATAACATGTTTGGCTTTTGTTCAGCAACCCAAACTATAACCTTTTATTATGCAAATATATCTCTATTTGCTGGCATCATCTTTAATATCAGCATTTCCCACACATAACTGTGTTTTTAATTACTTTCATAGAGCAAGCAGATGGAGCACAGAAATTTTTGTTTTGTCAGTCATAATTCATCAGCTATTATCAGTATTGAGGAATAAAATCATTAGTAGAATCATTTATTTGAGACTATATTTTCCACTTTTAAGGGCTTTGCCAACTTTACAGAGATAGCCCAAGTGTAATAGTTTCTTTAATTCTGAAATTACTCTGCTAACTGCCCTTTTCACCTCTGAAAGCAATGTGATTTCTGTAATTATTCTTCTCTATTGAGACATTCTAAATTTATCTTTGCTGTCACCAAATTTTCTGAGAGAAAGTTCATTCATAATCCATCTTTTAAAAATAACATCCCTTTCTGAAATCTGACATCAATGTAATAACTTTTCTCAAAACAACTACTTTGTTTCATCAGTAACAATGCAAAAGAAGTAATGATATGGTTTTTTAGCTTTAAGAAAAAAAATATGTAGCATCTTCTAAAAGCACTGTTTTGCTTTTACTTGGATTGGGACTAAACCCCACAGATATTCCTATTGGGGTTGGTTCCTTTGAAACCTCCATAATTATTTATTTTCTTTACATATGTTTAGAACCATGTGCAAAGGAGAAAATTCTATCCTCGGGAAGTTAAAACCAGAGCGTAAGTAACTACTTTTCTTTTCCTCCATGGTTGTTTTGATGAGATATCAATCAGTCATCACTAATGTTTCCACAGGGTGGTTATAAAACTCTGTTCACAAAAGAAAGGTATCCCACTAAATTTTTAACAGAAATAAATTATTCTTATTAAATTGTCCAAACTGTAGTTCAATTGACGATAACGACTTGAGATGCATACATAATAAAAAATGAGACAATTTTTATCATTTATTTTATCATTTATTTTTATTTATTTATAACAATTGTTTTGATAATAAGTGGGATTTGTAAGGCACATCACAAGGGCCCTGTGTATGTCTTCCACTATGATCATCACCACAGTCCTTGGTACTAAGCAGGACAGGTATTGTTCCTGCTTTAAAGATGGAGACATAAATGCTATAAGGTTAGCAGGTATTTCTGTAGCAGTTTCATGGTCTAAATTTTTGATAGTACTATTCTGGAGATCAATAAATAAGGGAAAAATACAGTAATACATTTGACTTTTATAATTCTTCATATTTTCAAAGGCACTTTCTCAGATATCTTCTTAATTGATGCTTCTACATGGTTCTTAACTACAATATATTGTTGCTATGGTTTTATACTTATCAATGAACTGACTCTATGCTCTATGAACTGACTCTGAGCTCAGCACCTAGTAGGTGCTCCATAATGTTCTATACCCTATACAATTGATATGAAAGTTTGCTCAAGAAATAAGCTGGAATCAGAACCCAGCTTGTCTGACTTCCAGTTTAGATTGGATCCAGATTGTGAAAACATGGAGTGCCATATTAAAAAGACTAGATTTTATCCCGAAGTAGATTAGATGAGGTTGATGGAAGCTTCTGATCCCTGACATAAACTCATCAAAGTGGTGTTTCTATGAAGATTCACTTACTATTTGTAAAGAAAGTAGAGAGAGACTTGGGGGTAGGCAAGAGGGAATGGCACACTGGAAGTGGAGAGAAAGGTAGTATATGCATAAGACTGAAGGAAGACTTGAGTAGATGTGGGAGCAGAAGAGTAGGGGAAATGTCAGTTAATCCTAAGAGTTTCAACCCAACTGACCAGGAGAATGGCGCTGCCACAGGGAGGTCTGAAAAAGTCAGAAGGAGCCCTCACCATCATGATGCCATGTGGTCAGGCCTTCAAGTATGCTAATAACCTCAACTGATGTTTTCTTAAGATTGTATACATTGAATAATATATCAGAATGTGGGGATAAAAATATTATTCCTTCCATGTATGTATATTTTTCACTTAAAAGTAATGAGGACATCAGTATGAATGGCATAGTAAGGATCTCCGGAAACTCCTACCCAAAAGCAACAAAAATGCTGACAAAAATTGTCAGTCACCTTTTTTTTCAGAACTGGAAATTAACCAAAGGCTTGCAACATTCTAAGGAGTGTTTGTTCAAGAAAGACAGCAGAATCTTGGTAAAAGTAGCAAGCTTTGTGGCATTTTAATTTGCTGTTTGCCCATCCCTCTCTCCTCAGTTGCACAGTAGCCTTAAAAGCGAAATCATCACTATGAAAACCAGCAGCTAAACTGCCACTGGAAGGAGCTGAATGGTTTGAAACTCCCATCCCCTGACAATTATCATAATTTGAGCTGATAGCTTGTTTATTTTTAATGATTTATTTTATTGTTTTTGACAGAGACAGAGATACAGAGACAGAGAGGGACAGAGAGAATGGGGGGAGGTGGCAGAGCAGTCTCCATAGTTGTGTCATGAGTTTTCCACATGGTTTTGTTCCAGACAGGTAGGCGGGAACTATGCAGGACAGAAAACTGAACTGGGGGGCTCCCACATGGGAGGCATGCCCACTCAAGCCAAGGTCTAAACCGGGGGGTAAGAACTGAGCTGGGGGCCTCCCGCATGGGAAGCACGTCCCAGTTCCGCATATGGGTCCACACGGGCTTGTGCTGGGATTCAATCCTCCATCCTTGGAGCTACAAAGTGAGCGCTTAACCCCCCTGAGCCGTCTTGGCTTCTCCTGACCTGATTGTTTGAAAGTTTTAAAAAAGCTAGCTCAACTATGTGTAAAGAACTAAAGGAAATGATATCTAAAGCACTAAAGGAAGTATAAAAATAATATCCCCTCAAATAGAAAATACAAAAAATGAGAATATTTTTAAATTAAAAGTTTTATTAGAGATGCTGGGATAGCTCAGTGGTTGAGCATTTGTCTTGCAATCATGAGGTCCAGGGTTCAATTCCCTGCCCTGGCCCATGCAAACCCCATATGCTGAAATGTGATATAACTGCCAACTACTGGGATGGTTTGGCAGTGAAGGTTCTTGCCTTTGGTTCCTGCCCCACATGGCTCCACGTCCACTTGTGTGGAATGCAACCATGTCACAACTAATGATGTGCAACTATGGAGACTGTTCTGGGCCCTCCCCCCTTCTCTCTCTCTCTCTCTCTCTCTCTCTCTCTCTCTCTCTCTCTCTTTCTTTCTCTCTCTCTCTCTCTCTCTCCTCTCAAAACAATAAAATAAATCTTTCAAAAAAATTACTTTAAAAGTTCTTTTTATAACAAAGGAACCAGATATAAATTTTGGAGTTGAATACTATAACATCTGAAATGAAATGTACACTAGAAGAGCTCAGTAGCAAATTGGATCAGGCAGAAGAATGAACAAACTTTAAGATGGGTCCATTGAGAGTATTCAGTCTGCAGAACAGAAAGAAAGAAGAATGGAGAAAAATGAACAGCCTCAGAGACCTATAAAACATCAAGCACAGCAACATACACATAATGGAAGTGCCAGAAGGAGAGGGAAGAGAAAAAAGTACTGCAATGATATTTAAAGAAATAATGACTGAAAACTTCCCAAATTTGGTGGAAAAATGTAAATCTACACATCTAAGAAGCTCAAGAAAATACTAGTAGGATGAACTTAAAGAGATCTACATCAAAATACATTGTAATCAAACTACCGTAGTGAAAGACAAGGACAAAAGAGAATCCTGAAATCAGGAAGGCAAAAGCAAATCATCCAGCACAAAGGATCCTCAGTAAGAGTAACAGCCGATTTCTCATCAGAAATTATTCTGTCATTTTTTCCCTTGATAATGTCCATTAGAGCAAAAAATCTTTTATGTTCAATGAAATCCAATTTATCTATTTTTATGTTTTCGTTGCTGGTGTAAAATCTAAGAAACCATTGCTTAATTCATTCTGGGAGAAAATGTGTTGAAATCATGCATCTGATAAGGAATTGGTATCCTGAATATATAAAGGTAAACAATTAAAAAGAATATGTAATCCAATTTTGAAAATGGGCTAAGGATCTAAGTAGATATCTCTCCAAAGAAGATATACAAATGGCCAGTAAGCACATGAAAAGATGCTCTACACCATTAGTCATTATGGAAATTCAAATAAAAACCATAAGATATAACTTCATACCCACCAGGATGGCTATAGTTAAAAAAAAGGTATTGATGAGGATACAGAGATATTGGAAACCTCATACATTGCTGTTGGGAATTCAAAATGGAGCAGGCTCTTTGGAAAGCAGTTTGGAAGTTCCTCTGAACTTAAACATAGAATTACCATATAATCCAGCCATTTTTCTCCATAGTATATACCCAAGAGAATGGAAAACCTATGTCCACACAAAAATTTTCACAGGGATGTTTATAGCAGCATTATTTCTAAAAGCCATAATTGTGGAAACAACCAAAATATCCATTAACTGATATGTAGAAACAAAATGTATATATCTATACAGTGGAATATTACTTAGATATAAAAAGGAATGTACTGGTACATGCTACAACATGGATGAACCTTGAAAATATTATGCTAAGTACAAAGAAACCAGACACAAAAGTCCACATATTGTATAATTCCATTTTTATGAAAATTTTAAACAAGCAAATCCATAGAGACAGGATTAGTAGATTAGTCATTGTCAAGGTTTGGGAAAAGAGTGAAATGGAGTGTGACATAAATGAGTATGACACTTATTTCGGGGTATTAAAAATGTCTTTAAATTAGGTAGTGTTAATAATTATACAGCCTTGCAAATATATTTTTAAAGCACTGAAATGAACACTTAAAAGGAGTGAATTTTATGATATATAGATTTTTTAAATGATTTGGAAGCTTGAAAGTAATGAATTAAGCTTTTAGTACATGTATATAATTGTGTATAAGTGTATGCTTTGGGTACTTCAGAATTTTTCACTAATGATCTTCTCAGTGTAAAAAATTTTAGAAACAACTTTCAACATAAGACATATACATCACCAATAATAAATACTTTCAAAAACTATCTAATTGCATCTAGGACAGAGAAGATTTACTAGAGCATTATCCCTATCTTGATCTTCTAACAGCTGAAAATGAAGATGATAGTGAATGAATAAGTCTGAAAGATATATTGATAAAACAAAATCAGCAAAATCATTCATTGCTTGATGGTGGCTAATAAAATGCAAAGGTGAGCTTATAGGAGAATAAAAAAATCAGAACAAGCCTATTTAATTTCTCAAGTATAAAAATGGCCTGAGCTTATAAAGCATTTCCTTTGGCTCTGGATCCTATTCCTGCCTTTGCCTATTCAGGGGAAAAATTGGATTTTAACACAAGAAATAATTTCAGTATTAAGCCCTGTTATGAAAAGATTTTCAAGTACCCTGGGAACAAATCAAAATCAGGCATGTTGGGAGAGAAAATGTTCATACTTTAAATAGGGAAGAACAGATTAATTACATTAATGCCCCGTTTTGAGGTACAATGTTCTATTGTTGGTTTTGTTTTTGTAAGTGCATAGTGAGTTTCAAATACATGAACTAGCTGATCTCTAATTGGATAGAGAACTATAGTTCTCCAGTTTCAATTCTTTAGAAATAACAAAACTCTTATGAATATGTTAAAATTCCTGAAGAGAAAATCAGCAGCTATTAGTATATAATTATCTGAATTCTCCAATCTTCAGGGATTTAGTGTTTAATTTAAAGCATTTCTTTTTGTGAATTATGACATTTTCAGCAACCAATTTAGTATTATTTCACAGGTCTAGCAGTATTAAATCAAGATTACAAAGTGCTACAAGTTTTTAAGTAACAAAAGCCTGTAACAATTCTTAAAGTCTTTTCACAAAAATTTCTTATAGACATTAAGTCTGTTATATTGAATTTCTCATCTTTCGAGGTATACATGTACCAGTGTTCATAACAAATATATCCTAGGGGCCTATATAAACCTCTAGATTGTCAATTACCTCCATGTCATATATTAATAATCTGAATACCTTCCTGATACTTTTGCTTCTATTACTTCATATTAATACTTGTACATACTCCTGGATTTCTCATATTTTCTTCAAAGGACACTGAGCAAACAAGTGTTTACTCAGTATATCCTCACACCACAAGTTACATAACATCACCAACTTTGTACTTATTACTTGTTGAGTCAGTTTTCTTCACAGAATTAAGTATTGGCTAAAGCAGTTTCTCAACTTGCCTTTTCTTCTTTTTACATAGAGTGTGTGTTGGATTTATTCACATCATAGATGGATTTGACAGGCCATACTTGAAATCATCCAACATGTTCACTTTCTGGTTAGGAGTTCTTACCTTTCTTTCTGGTCCTGTTACTTGCACTAACCCTTAAGATTTCTTCTTAAAGGTATTTTTCACAAAGAAATAAAGTTTTTTAAAGATTTATTTTTTATTGTTTTTGACAGAGAGACAGACAAACAGAGAGAGAGAGAGAGAGAGAGAGAGAGAGAGAGAAGCCGGAGGGCCCAGAGCAGTCTCCACAGTTGACAGCATTAGTTTTCCATATAGTTTCATTGCACTGGTGGGCATGGGGCTGCGCAGGGCAGGAACTGGGCTGGGGGAGCCTCCCTCATAGGTCCCAGCAAGAACTGAACTGTGGGCACACCCCAGCTCAGCATGTGGGTGTGCCTGGGCTGGGCCCTGGATTCGATCCTCAGGCTCGGGGACCTGCAAAGTGAGCAATTAAACCACTGAGCCATCCCAGCTTCCTCTAAATAACGTTTTTTGTTTTTGGGTTTTGGTTGTTGTTTTTTTTTATTACTTCATAAAAGTTATTATATAATCAAGGATGAATGGGAAGTAGCTTGGACTGTGGACTGTGAGGCTCCCCAGCCATGCTATGGAATCGCCCATATCTGTGCCTGGAAAATCACAAATGACTACATGTTTTCAACCGTTAGGCTGCTAACTGCTAGTCAGTATCACTAATCTTTAAAAAATATTTTAAAATAATTTTAGACTTATAAAGAGTTTTCAGAACTGCCATATACTTGATTTCCCAGATGTTGTTTTACCTTGTTTGCTTTATTATTCTCTTACTAGTTAGAGATATGGATAGCTAGGTGAGTTTTTCCCCCTGGGCCATTTGGAAATAAGTTGTCCATTTACTCCTAAGTACATTAAGTGTATGTTTTCTAATTTTAATAATTTAGAAGGAGGAGTGTTATTTAATTGACAGCATTTATATTCATCTGAAATCTGTAAAATTTAACTGCTACTTTGTGTTGAATATGCTACTAACTATGAAAACATCAGGTAGTTTGGACACACATTCTACACCTGATTTAAACCACAGGTGTCAGGTAAGACAGATGCCATTGTCAAACCGAAGTCTTGGGTTATGATCTCTGGCTCAGCTTTAATTACCACTCTTCAGTAGTTACTTACCAAATCGTTAAATTATAAAATGTTGAATTTGAATATATTTTTGGATTGCCTCACCAAAGGGAAGACATAAGCATTTCAATAAGATTTTTCTAAATGCTTATTCATCTAGATCAACTGTATAAAACTCTTTTGATTGCAAAAAAACAGATCCTTGGTGAACTCTGAAATTATATCACACTCACATGCACAATATGCTATTAGATCTACTTTTAGAAACTTTTTTTTTTTAAGATTTATTTTTATTGTTTTAACAGAGAGAGATACAGAGACAGAGAAGAGGGGGAGGGGACAAGTCTTAATGAATAATAGTTGCAGACTTTTATGGCCAACATGACAATAATGTGATATTTAGGAATTCTTGTTAGAAAACTTTTTAAGTAGTATATTTGTTTTGATAAAATATAATGTGCCTATATTAAGCTTGGTCCTATTAATTTTAGTAATTTCTTTTTAAATTTGCAGTTGGCAACCAGTGGATCAATTACATATCATTCTGTGGTCTTAGAACACATGCAGAGCTTGAAGGAAACCTTGTCACTGAGCTTATCTATGTCCACAGCAAGTTGCTAATTGCTGATGACAACACTGTCATTATTGGTAAGTAGAGGGTCTCTAATTGGTTTCTTGATAGTTGACTTACCATATTTTTTGGTCCATAAGACGCACTTTTCCCCCCCAAAAAAGTGGAGGGAAAAGTGTGTGCGTCTTATGGAGCGACTACTGCAAAGAAGAGTGCACATTGGAGACCTTAATGATGCCGTGGGGAAGCCTGCAGCTAGATCAGAAAGCAGGGACTGCATGGAAGGAGAGCAGGTTCAGGCAGGTCAGGTACATCTTATGGAGCGAAAAATATGGTACTTCATGCAAAAACTTTATCTTTCTGTTCCTCCTGACCTTTCTTTGCAATTGAGAGGGATGATAACACACTGTCTTTAACAATTCTGAGCAATCTTTTCCCCTTACAACCTTTCTAATCCCTGTTTTCATCTACGAAGAAACAGAGGTACAGAACAATATTAAATGACTATTGTGCAAATTACAGTATCCAGAAGCAGTGGTTTAAATCAGTAGTACAATAATCAGTCTACTCTCTTTAATTCTGTTAGTCCCTTGTTCTTATTTTGAATCCAAGTACCTAGGTTTAGGGAATTGAATGGAGAGGGAAAACACAAATGAATACCTGTTGGTAATTTGTATGTGTTTGCACCACATCCATATGCCTCTTCTTGTTCAAGAGTCAGAATCAGAAAGATATTAAATTATCATTGCCACTATGCTTTCTGGGTTTTTTTCTCCCTAGAATCTCTGGTTGGGAGTCATTAAACAGGGTGCAGGGTGGACCAGCTTTGTTGGTGTGAATGTGGTGAGGGGGGCTTGTGTTGTAATAATATGATGTAGCCCTAGGCTGAGGTCTGCAGCCTTTTCTTGTCAAGGATACAGAGTAGATTTCTCCAGAGTTCCCTCCCAACCAACAGATTCCAGAGAGAGTTACTGGTTGTACATTCTTCCCAGATTAGATCAACTTGACCAGAGGGTGATGTTCAACTTCATTCTTTATTCACATGGAAGGCTTCATTTTCCTATCATTGAATTGTTTTTCCTTCTACTATTGTGTCACACATACACTGAATGCCCAGGATGAGAAACAGTATTAATAATCAGCCAGATAAATGAGTTGACAAAGGTTAAAGGAGGGGATATTATTTAGAAATACAGTGTGTCCCACTATTGGAGATTCTACTCATTTGTTTTAAATGAAACATGGTTTTTTGACTATTATAACATATTTTCATATTCTTAAATGTTTTGAAAATTTTTGGCAATAAAGATGTCATTTCCATCTCTATCCTCCACTGAGAAAAAAAGAAAAAAATCTCATATCTAGGAATAATGAGACTGTTATCTGGAATGTGATTTGAAATGAG
>PVKE010017741.1:0-30395 GCA_004027555.1 Craseonycteris thonglongyai
TTGGTTGGGAGGCCAGGAGGAATTCTCCAAGGATATATATATATTTTTTTTAAATATATTTTTATTCATTTATTTATTTCTGACAGAGAGAGAGAGAGATACGGAGACAGAGACAGAGAAAGAACCGAACTGGGGGAGCTCCCAGCTCAGCATATGGTTCCGCACGGGCCGGGGCCGGGACTCGATCCCTGGTCCCCGGGGCTGCAAAGTGAGCGCTTAACCCACTGAGCCATCCTGGCTTCCCCCAAGGATATTTTTTAAGCCCTACTCCTTTTGCAGGGTGATTATTGGTTTGGGGCACAGATGTCACTAAAAAGGTCAGAGCAACTCCTTCAGAGCAGTCAAGCTGAAAGTCAATTTCATACAATAGATTCCTCCAATTTTTTAATCAAATTAATAAATCCATGATTATTCCCCCAGAATGTTAACTCCATAAGGGCAAGTACAGTGTCCATTTTGTGTCTTATTTACAACTGTATATCCAGACGGTCACAGGTATTTACTAAATATTATACTTGCCAAACAAATGACTAGATTTATTTCCTTTCGGTTTCTATAGCAACCATCTAACTTCCTCCACCAGCCTGATGTCACAACTCAACCAGATCATCAACTCTCAAATTACTATGACATGAAGGTGTAAAAAAAAAAGGGGAGGGGGGAGATGGACCAATGAACTCTTATGAAACCCAGAGCCTGTTTTTCTCGCCATACTGCTGTGTAACAAGCAAAACCCCCACGAGACTGAAACAAGGAGGTAGATAGATGGCCTTCCCATGGCAGAGTTTCTACCTGGAGGTGGACAGGAATCAAGGACTGATAAAGGTGTGGACCAGCCAACATACCATTTGTTAATTCTCTACCAATGTCTTGAGTATGCAAACTGAAAGAGCAGCACCCACTGAATATAAAACGTCTCAATGACTTTCAGGATGGGGAAAGGTAGCATACACGACCTCAATCCAGGCAGCTTATTTCCTTCCTGGCTGGTTAGAGACACAGTTACGTAATGTGTGTTCACACTACATCTGAATGGGTGGCTGATCTCACACAAAGTAAACCTGCGGAAATCAAAACCACAGTTATGAAAGATTCTGTCCTTCTAATGGGATAGGAGAAAGGGAGGGAGGGAGCATCAGCCTTCCCAAACAGCCTGTTACCAATTATTGGGCAGTTCTACACCTAAGCACCACCAACTCCTGCCTCTGTCCCACCTGGGCAAAGGGGGCCCAAAGGGGAAAATGACTCAGAGAACACTTTCCATTGGCCTGGAGTCAGGTGGTGTTTTTAGCACCTTACAGAGATAAAATAGTTAAGCAGATCCAACCTAAGAGTAACAGCATCCATTTTAAGACCATTTCTACCCTTAAAGACTCATTACCCTTTGTAATTTCACTGTTAGACTTAAAACCACAATTGCAGTAGGGGCATGAATTTGTTCTTTTTTTTAAAGATTATTTTATTAATTTAATTAATTTATTTATTCTTGAGAGAGAGAGAGAGACAGAGACAGAGACAGAGAGAGAACTGAACTGGGGGAGCTCCCCAGCTCAGCACATGGGTCCGCACGGGCCGGGGCCGGGATTTGATCCCCGGTCCCTGGCGCTGCAAAGTGAGCGCTCAACCCACTGAGCCATCCCGGCCTCCCCTGAATTTGTTCTTAACAATATGAATCACACACCCTAATGGGCTCCCAATTCCCATTCCTATGTGTGAGCCAGAGAACAGAAATTGAACACACTGGGGTAGAAAAAGCACAAGACTAGTAATCAGGAGCCCTGGCTTCTCCCCTGGCCCTGTCACCACTCAGGAAAGTCAGCTCTGAGCATCCATCTCCTTTTGCTCCTTTCTATAAACTGAAGAGGCAGTGAGATAGTCCAAGTCCCATCCTTCCAACTTCAGCATCTCATGAGCCTATAGAGTCTCTCTCTGCATATACTTGGTTTACCGTGCAAGGAATTTTATAATAATATCTGGATACTATAGTCAAGAATTTGAATCTTCAGATAAGAGACATCTCACCTCACATAGCCTTTTCAGATTCCTAGAACTTGGGAAAAGAATTTGCATTAACAGATAGAGCCCACTCCAAACCCAAAACTTCAGGCAAAGAATTGTGGCAGGGAAGTTATCACTGTATTCACACACTTACACATACACCCACACCCACACACACCCACCCACCCACATACACACACACACACGGGAACTATTTGGAAGGACTAATCTTTGGGCTTGGGTCCAAGTACAGAAACCTAATATAGGTATAAAAGAAAATAATTCATATTCCTGTTTTTTGTCTGGCTCGTTGGACAAAAGGCATGTGCCCTGTGTCCCACATGTTTCTCTGGGGTGAGGCTATCTTGACCCTCTGATTTAAAAAAAATTTGGTGGCCTAAACAAACATGTTTTCAAAAGCTTTTGGTAGGGATCTAGGAGCACAGAAAGCAAGACCAGCTACTGTGTTATTTCAGTAACATGGCTGGTTTGATGTGAACCCACACAGGGGTAAATCCTGTAGAGGAAATGACACTCCCAGCAGCACCATCTGTTCCTCTTTGTGTCTGGCATGATCTATATTTTTAACCTCGGGTGCAAGTAAGGTCCACAGTAAGAGCCTTCCTCACTGAGTGGCATTCTGCTCCCAGCCTAGCAGAAGTCTCCAAGCAGGTGCACAAACCCTGGCATGGAATTTTTCTTAAGAAAAGAAAATGCTTCTGAGAACTATAAATTACATTTGATAAGGAAGGCTCTGTGGGGTTCATGGTAAAGCTCTCTCCATAAAACACAATGATGTGATTTAGAACCGAGGCCTTGTGCTAAAAATCTTCTTTCACAAAAGGAAGCAGTACATATGCACTGAATTTAGGCACTATTGTATCTGTCAACTCTCACTACTGTTTAAAATGCTGTACCAAAGATTTGGAAACACTGCTAGTGGAGAGTTCAAACTCAAACTTCATAACCGTGCATGCGTGTATACATGCATGTGTGTGTGTTTGTGTGTAGCATCTTTTCTTAACTCAGGGCAATGTCCTCAACACCATAAGACCAAGAAATTTTGTTATAACACTGTTCTTCCCCAAACAAATTTCATAAGCAAGTAAAATGGAAACTCCAAAGTAGAAATGTGGATGCAGCTTTTAAATATTTCTGAGAAATGAAAATGGATCATCAGTTAGATGATGAATGGATAAACAAAAGGTAGTATATGTATACAACAGTTTATTTAGCAATAAAGTGGAATGAAGTACTGCTACATGCTAGATAAGTCAATTGCTAAAGACCACATTTTGTATGATTCTGTTTATATGAAATGTTCAAATAGGTAAACTAGAGGGAGAGATTAGTAAGTAGTGGCTGGGGGCATTGCAAAGGAGCAGGGAGTTTATGGGGTTTCTTTTGAGGATGATGAAAATGTTCTAAAATTAGATTATGGTGAAGATTATACAACTCTGTAAATCCACTGAATTCTACACTTTAAATGGGTGAATAGAAATTATGTCTCCATAAAGCTGTTTTTATAAAATACATATAATTAAGACAAAATAAAATCACCCCTCTGAAAAATATCTCCTTGATATTGTATACACCTCTCCTTGAGATGTATGAGAGAATACTTAAATCACAAATCTATTTGATAAACAATTATAAAGCCATTGAAATAATTACAAAAGGCTATGTGACATGATAGGGAAATGTTTATGTATAATGCTAAGTAAAAAAAACAGGATATAAAATTGAATGTACTGGTATCACCAACGAACAAAAAAACAACAACATGAAAATGATGTGTGTCTTTGCATGGTAGAATCATGGTGGTTTTTTTCCTCCTTTATTTTCCAAGCTTTCTGTAATACTGTCTCAGTGTACTGGCAATTAAAAACAAAACAACAACAAAAAACCCTCCAGTCTGCCCTCAGATAGTTTGCCTAGCTACAATTTAAAATGCAATATAAAATAAGCAAAACCACCTTGTTCTTCTTCATGTTCCTTTTTTAAACTTCCACCCACTTAGTTCATTTAGATCAAGTGAGAACAGCCCAAGAAGTAGAATGGAGTAAACATTCCTATCCCATTCCCAGAAGCCAGTTTCACTTTACCAGAAGTTGTTATCAGAAGCCAAAGCCTAGACCAGCCAAAATTTCAGCAAGGAGAGCCTACACACAGAGCAATTCCATGCTCTGATCTCAAACTTCTGTGGGTGAAGGCAAGTCACTGCTGGCAGGAGACTGGACTTGGAAAGACTGGCTGTTCCCCTTCAAGAAAAGATGGTAAGAAGAGGGGGAGGGAGAGGGTTGGGAAGAGCCCTTATTTGTGTGTCTCTTCTCGTGAGGTTTTGTGTCCTATCTCCACCACAGAAGAAAAGAATCCTGAATCGTTTCATTTTTCACCACAGAAGACCCTCTTCTGAGAAATAAAGAATTGTCAGTCACCAACTCTGCTGTCTGCAAACCCACTGAGAACCGATTACTGTCATCAGGAATCCCAGGCTAACTTTCCCCCAAATCAAGAAAAGGGGCCCTGCCAAAAAAACACAAAAAGAGTAACACTTCTGTTATTCTGTATATCTGTGTGAGAGGTGGTAGCACGTTTAAGGGCACACAGCTATCAGATAATTCTAAGGATCTCCTAACATGGCAACAGTAACAGGGAACTACATCTGTTTTTGCCTGAGAGAAATGCTTTAATAATATCCTGTTTCTGATTCTTGGTATGCAGCCTTCAGATGTATCAAGGGTGGCTATTTTCCTTTTTTGGGATGTAAGAGTCAGGGAGGGAAAATACATCATAGGCAACACCAGAATCTGTGAAACCCATTTAGTCCTCACTACAGTTGCAATTTCTGCTGTAGATAGACCAATACCTTCACAGGGACTCAACTGTCCCCCAGCCCTTATAACAGCATAGGTGGCCTTTCATGGCTGAAGTGACCCAGGTTGGTACCACTGCAAAGTCTATCAGCAGAGTAGAAGCTCCCACACTCAATACACAGGATAAGAGAACAGATAGAAGGAACCCTGCTGGTTTCTAGGCCAAAGGACTAAAAGGGAAAGAAAAAGGACACCATCACCAAAACATGTGAGCACAGAGAAAGGAAACATCCACAGGTGCCTGACAGGCTCTGCTGCTAAAACCTAAGCCTTGTAAGACATAACTCTTTCCCCAGCACCTCTGCCTTTTCAAAGAAAGGTCTTTACACAGAAACACTCATGAATTTACAATTACCCTAGGGAACAATGGCTGTTGCCTTGAATCCAAGCCAGGATGAGAATGAATAGGTATCTTGACACTCAAGGATGGTCATCCCAATGCTATCCTGAAATTGTTTCACTGGTCTCTGATCCACAGCTGTGAGCAGCTTCAAACACTCATCAGAAACCCCCAGCCTCAACCTCAAACTGCATCCTTCACTCCCACCAATATGGAAATAGTCCTCCCATATTACAGGCATTATTTCTCACTGCTCTAGTTTTTAAGTGTTCTGTAATGTGGCAACATAATTTAAGAATATTAATTTTTTTAAATATTGCATTAAAAGAAATCTCAGTATAGTTGGGATATGTGGGTGGCCCTAGACTGAAGCTATCTTGAGGAGAAACCAGGGAAAAGAGTCTCTATTATCATATCATATTATCCCAATGCTTATTTACCCTTAACCCAAGTGTCTTAATCCCAACACTTAAGTATGCACAAGTGCAGTATTTGCTTTCAAAATTTAAAAAAAAGGGGGGCGGGGAGCACTGGGCTTCTTTTTCTATTTGTTCCTTCTCATCATTCCCCTACTGCTTGAGGGAATGCCCCCTAAACAAGACATCCTTACTGTCCAAGCACAGAGAAGACGAACAACGAATACTGCTTGTCAGCTTCAACTAGGAGATCCCATGTCAGTTCAGGAGCTCAGTAAAATGCTTCATGCGTGGCAATTACATAACCGGGCCCAGAGGATGTGCTGATACTCAGGCCTCCAAGTAGGCATCAGACCTGTAAGACAGTATTATAGCCCTGCTATTGCCTCCCAGTGAATTGTCCCTTGGTAAATGGGAAACTAGAGGAAAAAGACAAGCACAGGTGCTCTCTGACCTTCCTTCTCTGCCTGCAAGAGACGCTGCTAAAGACATTCTCCCCAGTTCACCTATTTGGGTAAGAACATGAGTAAGATTATGTGGCTCACTCATTTCTTAAAAAGATATTATAATTCTCTGAGCCCACAAACAGATACCAGTAGTTACCTGGTTGTTAGAAGAGCTGAAGATGTGGAAAAAGAGCACGAGGAAAATGTAAAACATGAGACAAGTTTCTTATCTGGGGGATGGAAAAGCATGGAGGAAGTAAAACAATGTTTAGTAGCAATAAGCCTGAAATAAGTACTTTTAAGAAGCCAAGTGAATTATCTACCACATTTTGGAGGTTGCATATGTATGTATGTGTGTGTAGAGGGGGAGGGTAAGCTGTAGGAATTGTTGCCCCAGCAACAGCAAAGGAGGAAATCCCCTGCCAGGAGATGCACCATTACATAAGAGCACACGCTCAATCACCATGAGATGGAGACGTGCCAGGAAACCAGACAAAGTGCTGAGGTCTCTTCCTCTGCCAGCCTGCATCTGTTAACACCTTATTCTACCTTTCTTCATCTTTCTATCCGCCCAAATCTGGGCTTTGAGAAGACAGGCCCCAGCAAATAAGCTGAACTCCGCTATTTGACAGTAGGTTTGCACGCAGTGAAGGACAGAGGTAGGGGGGAGGCCCTACTTTGAGCATCCAGGGACCTGTCCCAGTCTAGCTGTAGGTGAGCATTTGTTTCACGTCATTTCTGTGTGCCTCATTCATCCATATATTTTAAAACAGAGTAATGAAATGAGCAAAACGTCGTTCTGTGGACAGGAAGTCCTGTATCAGGTTTCACATTAATATTGTCCTCTACTTAACTCACAGGACAGAAGTTCCTTAAGCAGCAAATGACCACCAGTGAAAATTAACAACATAAACCAAAATAAAACTGATGTAAAGCTGCACGAGGGCATTGGCTGGGTTCTGTCTTATTCATTGTAGTATTCCAATACCTAGCATAGTACCTCGCATACATTCTGTATCACATAAATATTTGTGAGTACTGAATGAAAGAATGAACAAATGAATGTTATGCAAACATACCATAAATGTGTACATTGGAAAAAGAGTTAAGGGAACTCAGGATCTGAGAAGTAGTGCTTTGAAAGGGTTCTAGAAAGACTCCAGTTTTACCAAAAGGTAAGCAAACTAGAAACTAATAGTATAATCTAATAGATAACAGGGTTCCACTGCAAGCTATCTTTGTGACCACAGGCAAGTTATTTGTTTGGCTTTGGTCTCAACTGAAAAAATTAGAATAACAATATCTACCAAAAGTTTGTTGTTTATTAAATGAGATCCAAAAAGTAAAGTTCTTGGCACAAAACATGGTACACAGTAAGTCCTCAAGAACTTTTCCCTACTACTACTATTATTGCTGCTTTACTAAGTACCTCCTTTACTGAGGGGGAAGTAGACACACACACACACCACAACTGACAGTTTTCAGTTCTGGTTGAATATAAATACAGCTAAAAATGCAAAGGCCAAACAATTCAGAACTCAACACCAGATACATGTCTCTACTAGCCTCCATTAGATGGTGACAACTTGGGTGTGGAATTCCCAAAACAGAAAAGGTGTGTGTGTGTATCATTCATACATGTATTTTAAACCAGAGTAATGAAAGAGCAAGAAATGAATTAACCACTGTGATGAATGGAAAGACACACTTCCCACCTCCGCAGATCTAGGAAGAGAGTAAATACCTAGTTTTAAATGAACTGGGTAGTTTTACTGCACATCTGTACAGAGCACACACAAGCCCAGTTAGCAAGAGCAACAAAGACCAGGGAGGGCTCGCCTGCCACAGAGAAAACATTCTGTGAGAACAGGAGCATTAGGCCTCTTCACCAAGATGTGAACTTCCCTCAAACCAGCCAAAGCCCTGATTTGGACGCCTCTTCTCTTCTGGGTTTTAGTCCCCTAAACCACCTCCCCCTCCTCATCCCCTTACAGGTAACTTTTTCCAGCAGCCCTACAGCCACAACCCTGGGGGAGGGTCAGGCCTACACTAACATTTGTAGTCTCTAAAAAGCAGGATTAAAACAGAAAGTCTGCATATATAAACAGGAAATGGTTTCGGTGAGACTCAGCCCGGATAATAAGTGAAGTTTTTGAGATTAAATACCAGACAAGGCGCGGGGGCTGCAGAAAGCTCCGGTGCTCACATACACGGCTGCAAGGTTTGCTCAGGAAATCCATCACCGCTAAGCCAATCCTGCCCCACGCAGGACCCGCAGTTTTAGCTGGTTGGCAGGGAAAATAAATAATAATACGAAAGAACACCTCTGCTTACCTCCACTCCAGCGACCCGCCAACGGTGGCCTCCGCCCTGAACTCCCGGGCAGCGAGAGCGACCCCGCACGCCTCGCGAAGCCAGAAAACGGCGCACCCCGGTTCCCGGCCACTAAGCTCCCGCCGCCTATCCTCCCCTCCCCGCCGCCTCGGCACAGCCTCCGCGGCCGCCCTCCTCGCACCGCGCCTGGCCGGCCCACGCCAGCGCGGGGCTCGCGGCCAGGTGACAGCGGGGCTGGCGCAGAGCAGCCGAAAGCCAGGGGCCGGCAGGGGCTCCCCAGCCTATCTCCCGGGCGATGCGCGCCGGCCCCGCGACCCTGACAGCCGACCGGAACCCCAGTGACACAATGCCCGACCCCGCCGCACCCCTGACCACGGTGACAACGTACCCGGGGAACGGTGCGGCGACCTCCGGGATGGGGCCGCTCGCAGTTTCCGCGGCGTTGGGGTCCGCTCCGCTGCCTGCGCGCGCCTGCAGCTTTCTCGGGTCTAGACGAGGCCCCGCGTGCCCCGCTTGCCCTTGTCTGGCTGGCGCTGGCCGGCGCTGCGGGAGGCGGGGGCGGAAGGCAGGGCGCGAGACTGTCGCCGGCTGAGGAGAATAGGACGGGGCGGCAGCGGCGGCGGCTGCGGCGGCGGCAGCAGCTAGCGCGTCACTGCCCGGGCTGCACAGAGCTCGTAGGGAGAGGGAGACCCGCGGGAGGGGGAGGGGGAGGGGCGGGGAAGGGGCGGGGCCAGGCGCGCACGCAACTAGCGTCGGCGTCGCACTGCCGCGACCGCCCCGCTGGGAGGCCCAGGAGAGCGACCGCTGCCAGCACGCACGCGCCGCCGGCCGGGCCGCACGTCCAAAGAGAGGTGAGTCGTAGTGGTATGGGGGTGTCTTAAAGAGACAGTCACGTCCACTGTGCTGGATTGGACTGGGCCGGTGAGGTACAGGTTCAGATTGGGACTATGCCGCGATTGCAGTGCGTCTTCCAGTTCTTTTACTATTATTGTTATTTAGTTTTTTTGTGATATTATTCGGATCATTGGATACTGTTATTTCCAACGAATTGGTTTGCTCAGGTTCACAAGGCGCGCTTTCACACATGTTGTCTTATTAACAATCCCTGAGGCAGGCCATTATCTCTTTTACACAGTACTTTTCAAACTATGGTGTGCAGTCCACCAAGGTCAAAATTGCTCAGAGGCATGGGGTAGGTGTAAAAATGCAGAATTGGGGTCCTACCTCCGGCCCTTCAGATTAAGGAAAGCTAGGGTCAGACTCAGGGATCTATTTTAACAAGCATTTCCAAGTTATTCCTCAGCACGTTAAAAGCACACAACGAATCTCAAGGTTAAGAAAACTAAAGTTCAGAGCGAGGACAGGCAGAGTCTAAACTAGAACCTCACCACTCCTAAGTTTATTTCCCATCTTGAGCTTTGTCTCCTCTGGCCATTTTCCAACACATACTGTATACACTCATACACATAGGAGGAGTTTGGGCACTATGGCTACATCATTTATTGGTGATCACGCTGCAGTCCTAGGAGATTAAGTCCTCCACTGATGTATTTACAGGGCTTGTGGTCCCTTGATGGCTGGTGATGATTGTGACATTTTATCTTTGTGGCCCAGGGCCTTGTACAGTGCCCCGTCTCAGAGGTACTCAATAAATGTTGAGGCACTCCTACTTGAGAGTCTGCCGGAGTCTGCACTTGGACCCACAGGACTTCAGCCTTTGCTGCAGCTTGTAGTCAATCATCTCACTTTGCCTGGGGCTGCAGGAGTTACAGGGACTGGGCCTTCCAATGCTAAAACTAGGACAGTCCTAGGCAAATTGGGATGAGTTGAGTTACTCCTTTCGTATGACTCAGGGCAGGGTATACCCTCTTCTTCTCCCAGCCATCTAACTAGAAGCTTGTGCCCATACCACCTAGAGGAAAGAGAAGCTTGGCTCCCTTAAAGTGAAAGACAGAAAAGGTTCAGAATTAGTATATTGTGTTTCTGTTGCTATCATTATTACTTGTAACAGGAAAGACAGCCACTATTTATTGAGCACCTACTGTATGCCACGTACTGGGTAGGCACTTTTTACATGTAACCATTGTCAAACTGTAAGAGTCGGGAAGCTTTGGCTAGAAATAAACGATAAAGATTCATTCAAGAGTCTTAGAATTTGTATACCAGAAACACAGCTAGGCCATACCCAAAGTGTTCCAGAGAAAGAAAAGCTACTTGTTCTTATGTTAATAGTAAATACTACATTCTTGAGGAGAATCAGTTCTGCATTCTTAACCTCTGGATTGGTCCTAGATGGCACTCCTCTAGAATCTAGATGACCAGTGGTCTGGATAAAGGATGTTGACTGGTCTGGACACATGGTCTGAATACGTGAACATTTTTTCATTCATCCTTCATGGGGTAATCAGAGGGTAATGTGGAGGTCTGAGATATATCCAGGCATTGATGCACAACTGGAAAGTTCAAAAGTTTAAGTTCCCAGGCTAGCTAAAACAAGAATAAAATTGTTTCCTCATGCCTCAACCTCCTTGATTTTAGTAATTTAGCAGCTTGACTATAGTGGACTCCACTTTATTTCTTCACTCTATTCTTCAACACTAATTTTGACAGCAATCCTCCAAGTTTAGTATCATTAACACCATTTTACATGTGAAGAAACAGGCTCAGGGAGATTTTATGGCATCAAAAACTACTTAGGATATATGTTGTTGTGAAACCAGAATTCATTCTTGCTTGTTCCAAAGGTCACACTTTTTCAAATAAATCATATGGCTCCTCCTACTCCCAACAAAAATAACAAATAATGACCCAAATTGACATCACATATCTCTTTTTTTTTTTTTTAAGATTTATTTTATTGATTTTTGACAGAGAGAAACAGAGACAGAGAGAAGGGGGAGGGCCCAGAACAGTCTCCATAGTTGACATTAGTTTTTCATATAGTTTCACTCCACAGGTGGGCACAGGGCTGCGCAGGGCAGGAACTGGGCCAGGAGCTTCCCACATAGGTCCCGGCAAGAACTGAACTGGGGGCACTCCCCAGTTCAGCATGTGGGTCTGCATAGGCTGGGGCTGGGATTCGATCCTCTGTCCTTGGGGCTTCAAAGTGAGCGCTTAACCCGCTGAGCCATCCCAGCTTTCCCCATTACATATCTCTTGCTTGATCTTTTAAAAGGGGCTTTCTTGCACACCAACTCATTTTTATCTGCACAACATCCCCATAAAATGAGACATTATTAATCCTTAGTTTTACCTATAAGGAAGTTGAGGCATCAAGCAGATGACTGGCTTGTCTGACTTCAGATACGAGTTAGCATGGGGTTTCTTGTTTTGATTCAAAATTCTTTGGTCAGCCTTCAAGCCCCGAGAAAGTAAACTAGCAAACCTGCTGGACCCCAGGGGAGGTCAAAGTATTCAAGCCATGTCATCACAAAAAGTCAGAGTCCAAGATGGGCGCACTGGCAGGGCTGGGCCAGCACAGCTAAGGAGTGGTTCACACTCTTGGAGAGGAAGATCCTGAGTTCAGGTGGTTGTGTGACTACCTGGGCTTGAGCCATCACCTGTGATGAACCTATGAGAGCTAGGCTTAGGGGCCCAGTCCCTGTTGGCCACTGTTCTAAGGGGGCTTTGTAAAAGTCAGAGCTCAGAGCAGGACTGCCCAGAGCAGCCACTAGATTCCCTGCACATCCCAATCCTGAGTCTAGCTCTGGAAAATGTGCACCTGAGGCAATGTTCAGCTGATACTGCCCAGTCAGCAGGTGTGTGTAAGAAGGTGATCCAGCCCCTCTTGAAGCACTGACAAGTCTTTGACAACATTTTCATCTCTGACACATACAAGGTAAGCTAGGGGGAATTATTAGCCCCTTTTTATACTCAAGGAAAAGTCAAGGTAGCAAGGAGAGTGTCGAACTGCTATGTCTTCGTAACTGCTCAGATTCCCGCTCCGGCCTGATTCTCTGCTTCTCCTCCCTGCTCTTTGCCCAAGGAAGCAGCCAGCAGAGAAGGAAGAAGGTGCTGGGGGCAGTGACGGATGGCCTGAGGCTCCTGCAGACACAACCAGCTGCTCCTGGTCATTTGACAACACTTTCCTTACCTGACTTCTGTCCTCAAGGCTGCCCTGATGGTTCATTTTCATGTGACTCAGTGGTAGAAAGGCTGGGTTGTGTGACTGGCTCTGCTAGCTCTGGGCAGCAGGTGGATGAGTGAATGGAGTATCCCCTCCTTCGATCTGCCAGGAAAGCAGAGAGGGCTATGGAGCTCTGACAGCCACTGCCTATCTACTAAGTCTGTCACACTGTCTGCCAGGCTTGTGCTAATGGCTCTACATACACGAGCTCATATGATCCTTATAGTAACCTGTAAAATAGGTGTTATTACTATTGCCTGCATTTTAGAGCTAAGGAAACTATGGCACAGAGAGGTTAAAGATAAGGCCAAGGACATAGTTGCTAAGTAACAGGGACAGGCCTGACTACTTCTTAGGGAATAAAACTGCAATTTGCATTTGTGATGTCATGATTTATGAGAAATATATTATGGTCATCTAAATATATAGTTGGTCTTCTAATATATTTGGTCTTCATCCATAATTCCTGGCTCACAGCTTCCAAAACCCTTGATTAATTTGCTAGAACAGTTCACAGGACTCAGAGAAACATGCTACTTACTAGATCACTGATTTATTGTAAAAGGGTGTAACACAGAGCAGCCAGATGGAAGAGATACAAAGGGCAAGGGATGATTTATAGCCAGTAGATCAAAACTCCAATACTTGGAGTTTCCCAAGTATTGAGAGTGATAAAGGTGTGTTTGTGATTGGAGGGTTGGAACATGCAGTCCCACCCCTGATCTCCTAGGAAGAAAGAGGGGCTGGAGTGTTGAATCAACCTCCAATAGCCAATGACTTAATCGATCCCACCTCTTGAACAATGCTTCCGTGGAAACCCAAGAGGACGGTTCAGACAGGGAAATGCTGGGTGTGTAGCCTGCCTGGAGAGGGTCTGGAAACCCTGAGCGCCTTTCCCCATCCCTTGCCCTTTGCATCTCTTGCATCTGGCTGCTCTGTGTTATACCCTTTTACAATAAATCAGTGATCTAGTAAGTAGCATGTTTCGCTGAGTCCTGTGAGCTGTTCTAGCAAATTAATCAAACCCAGATTAAATAAGTGAAAGCATAGATTCAAATACAATGTGGTAAAACAATTGGGAAGTAATAAATTTTGGGTATTTATTACTTTAAAAGTTACCATTTACTTAATTTAACCCCCAGAGAGGGGGCTGATTTATAGCCAGTAGATCAGAAAGGCAGGTAACAACCTGGACTTGTGATTGGCATTCTGAGAATCCCCAACCTGTAGCCAGTTAGTCAGAAACACAGATAAGAGCCTGGGCTTTCGACTGTCTGGAATCTGAAGAGTGCAAGTGTTTGTGGGGGAGGGGTGGCGTGGCAGTCTCACCTGTGGAATCTGATGCTATCTCTGGGTAGATAGTATCAGAATTGAGTTGAAGTCTCAGACACTCTGGTGTCTGAGCATTGCTTGGTGGTGGTTGGGCCCAGGGCAGGAGCAGGAGGACCCTCGGCCCCACTGTGGCATTGGGTCCAGGAACCCACTTTAGCACTGCAAAAGACAAATGTGATTTTTAAAGGGGCACCAGAGCCAGTTAACTGTAGTACTGGAGACTGCTCGTACTTGTATGTACTGTCTCTCAAAATCAACTGTGAAATATCCAAGATTTCTGTGTGCCAATCGTTAAACACGGCCTTTATTAAAAACTAAATTATAGTATATGTAAAATTAAGTAAATGGTAACTTTTAAAGTAATAAATACCCAAAATTTATTACTTCCCAATTGTTTTACCACATTGTATTTGAATCTATGCTTTCACTTATTTACATGTATTATAAATGTATAGTGGAAATACTATATAATACAATGCTATTTAGCATCTCTTCTCAAATCTGCATTCAATGACATCACATTGAGAACTTGAAGTCAGATATGGTAGAAATACTTACATGACATAAATTAGTAAAAGCTGCAAATCAGCCCCCCACTCACAGACCAAACTGTTAAACGTTTACCAGCACGTGTGTCTGCAGAAGCCACCATGTATCAATAACTGTGGTGGCCCAGTGCTAGATAAACTCACCAGAGAAGTTAGTAAGGTGAGTGAGAGTAGGGAGCACATGGTGCCCTAAGAAGACAGTCAGACCCCAGAGATTCTTCATTTAACAGGGAAGGTGAATAATGTCCAGGAAGTGTGTCAGTTCCATCTGCCTACCACCAAGGTGCACTATAAAGATTTCGTTTTTAAAAATTTTCCCGTTACAGTTGGATTCCCAGTTACCCAGGGAGAAGAAAGGAAGGGCAGGAATCTGAGAAGGAGTCTGCCTGGAAGAAGGGGCAAGCTGGCCCCCAGTCCCTGATGAATGCCTGACCTCTAGTGGTGGGAGTGAGAATGCAGGCTTCTGCCCTCTAGCTGTACAGCCAGATTTTCTCAAATCTCTCCCACCACAGAGCACAGCCCCAGCACTCCCAGCAAGGAGCACAGGACAGCAGGGACAATCTTTGTAGGACAAATGAACCATGGACAGAAGCACTTGCTTCAAACCAGAGGGTCCCAATTATTCTCTCAGAACTCATGCCTACTTTGGAGACCAAATATTCTATAACACTCCCTTACTACCATGAAATGAAAATCACAGGTAACAATGTGCCTACACACATATTGCAAAAATTTAATACATGCATACAGATGTTCACTAACAGACATCAACAAGAATGTTTTTAGCACCATTATACACAATAGCCCAAAACTGGAAACAACCCAAAAGTCCACCTACTACAGAATAAATACAATGTGGTATGTCCATACAATGGAATACTATGCACTGTTGAAAATGAACATACAGTTCACACAACATGGATGAATAGCACATGATTTTGACTGAAAGAAGCCAGACACCAAAGTATACCCTATCTGCTTTCATTTATATATATGAAGTTAAAAGACATAGGCAAAGTTAATATAAGTTGTTAGAAGTGGCAGAAAGATGGTATTATAGTGGGGAATTGTGACTAAGAGAGTGTAAAAGGTGTCCCAGGATGCTGAGATGTTCTGTTTCTTTTAAATGTCTTTTTTTTTTTTAAACTGAACTGGGGGCCTCACCACATTCGGGAAGCACACCCCAGTTCAGCATGTGGGTCTGCCTGGGCCGGAGCCGGGATTCGATCCTCGGTCCTCAGGGCTTCAAAGTGAGCGCTTAACCCGCTGAGCCATCCCAGCTTTCCCAAAGATGTGCTGTTTCTAGATTGAAGCATTGGTTACACAAATGTGTTCACTTTGTAAAAGTTCACAGAGGTTTAAACTTATGATTTGTTTGCTTTTTTGAAGTACGTAGTTATTCAATTAAGAGTTTACAAAAAAAAAAATCAATCGATTCAATGCTTACACTTACAAACACTATGACTTTGGCACCTCGTAAGTGCAGGTAGATGGAGGTGTGTGGTTTTAGTGACTCAGATGCCTGGAGCAATGTTGCTGCCCAGAGTTTGATTTTTCTGAAATGGTTGAGCTCTTGGTAAAGTGCTGAAAAATAAAACATACTCTTCCTTCAGTTCATATGACAGTTGTATTTCTATTCATTATAAACAGGTTTTGTTTCTTTTCCTACATAAACATTCAGTGGGGCATACAAGTCTGTGGGACAGGGATGGCTCCCTGCTGTGTGGGGCTGTCCTGTCTGTTGCAGACCAACAAGCCCCTCCCCACAACACCCCGTTTCTGAAATGGGGATGATGGCAGTATCTACTTTGTAAGGTTCTTGTAAAGATTAAATGAGTTCGTTTCAGTTAAGTGCTTGGAACAGAGCCTGGTACACCATGAGCACAAAATAGGTGCCTGATATGATTTTTATCACCCTGACCCCCCACCCACTAGATGCCAAAAGTGCTGTCAATTGTACAAACAAAAAACACCCCTACAAGTGTCCCAGCAACCCCTAGGGGCTGACACAGCCCATTACAAGCCATGGCTTTAAACCAACTGGATGACCAAAGCTTCCAACAAGTAGCAGCATCATTCACTCATTCAGTCATGCACCAGGCACAAGCTGAGGACTGCTGTGGTCTGGGCCCCATGGTCGCGTTGCCACCAGGCTGAGTGCAGAGACAAAGATGTCCACAAACAATGACAATACAACATACGTGTTCACCGAGCCCAGCAGCAGCACATTTAGCACATTGTCTATCTTAGGCCCCAGCCTCCCACAGACAGGTTTGGTCTGCCCTGTGGTTTGTTTTAATTTTTTATTTAGTTCCAAGTATTTTAAAATCAGAATATTTCACTTAAAAACAAAAACAAACAGGGATGTCGATGGGATGGCTCAGTGGGTTGAATGCTCATCTTGCAGCCACAGGGTCTGAGGATCAAATCCTGGCCCCGGCCCGTGCGGACCCATATACTGAACTGGGGTGCGCTCCCAGTTTGGTTCTCACTGGGGCAAACTTCCCATGCAGGAGGCTGCCAGCCCATTTCTGCCCTTTGAAGACCCTCACCCACCTGTGGAGTGAAACTATACTGAAAACTATTAACAGATAACTATGGAGACTCCTCTGGACCTTCCCCCTTCTCTCTGTCTCTGTCTCTCTCTCTCTGTCAAAAACAATGAAAATAAATGTTTAAAACAACAACAACAAACCAACCAACAAACAGCCTTTCTGCTTCTCTTTAAAAAATCCAAAGCTTTGTAAACGCTGGGCCTGTGTTTATTTATATGGCCAGGAGCCCTGCATCTGCCACAACCCCCACCTGACCTTCATTTAGCTTCCCTCTCATGAAGACCTTGGAACTTCGGGCCACTGTCATTGATCTGTGGGCTGGTAGTTATGGGGACCCTGCAGAAAAGTGAAAGCTTCCAGGAGGGGAGACCAGTGAGCTCTGAGGGCTCAGTGGAGGCTGTTAAAGTGGGAAAGGTCATTGTGAAGGAACCAGAGTGCTCAAAGCTGTGCTCTGAAAACAGAGGCCTGCTGCAGGGCTAGTCCCTGCCATGTGGAAGCACAGCACAGAGCACACAGCCGCCCACCCGCCACCACCCCTGCAGCTGAGGGAGGCCCAGGACCAGCAGGGGCCCGGCTGGCCGGGGCCTGGACATTCCCAGGTCTGAAACCTGCCTCCTGTCTTTCCTCTACTTACTTGACAGAGCTCCAAGTTCAAAACTAGGAAGTGCCAGAACTGAAGTGCCGTCAGACACTACCCACAGTGTCCTTGCACCTGGGCCTGCTGTCACATGCCTGGGGAGCCGGGGACCTTGGGAGATGATCAAGAAACATATGGAAGTGGCAGAAATAGCGCGGTCCTTGAGGTCCCTTCACAGATAGCATAGGACCAAAGAAGGGACAGAGGAGGGCTCTCTCTGCATGTCTGAATATACCATTAGAGATTTACATCCCCTACCTACCTCAGTGCTTCTCAAACTTTTATGTGCACACCAATCGCCTGGGGATCTTATTAAAATGCAGATTCCCGAGTTAGAGGGTCTGGACTGGAGCCGGAGAGTCTGCACTTTGAACAACCCTCTAGGGATGCTGCTTTGCTAGCCTGAACCACACCTGGAGACGCTGCATCAGCGTTTCCCAACTGCAGCACTATTAAGGTTTCAGACCAATAATTCCTTGTTGTGGGGGCACATTGTAAGATGTTTAGCAGCATGCCTGGCCTCTACCCACTAGATGCTGGGAACAGCCCTCTAGTTGTAGGCTGACCAGATGTAACATTTAAAACGGGATGGAAAACAACGATACTGTCCCATTTCAAACAGTACGTATGGTCAGCCTACTCACACCTTGAATCTAGCCCAGTGAGACTAGGCTGACCATACATACTATTTGAAAAGGGACAGTACTGTTGTTTTCTGTCCCATTTAAAATGGGACAACGGGTCAGCCTACGCTAGTTGTGACAACAAAAGTGTCTCCAGATACTGCCACATGTCTCCTGGGGAAGGGACAAAATTGCCCTTGGTTGAGAACCACTGTTCTGGAATGTAGACGAACTCTTAAAATATAAGAGTTTATGAGATGTCTGTGGGCTTTGCTAGAATCTAGAGAGCCTTCAAGGCACTGCGGCAGGGCAGACCTCATAATCTGTGGGGCCCAGTGCAAACTAAAATAAATCCCTTGTTCAAAGAGTAGGAAAAAGTGCTGGTCAAAGTGCTACCATATAAAGCTTTTGCCTTTTGAAATACTTTATTATTTATAAAAGAAAATGGGGGTAAGAGTGACACATGAGTAACAATGTAAATTCACAAATTGTTATAAAATATTTTTGGTGACATGTTTTATTTTTTGTAATATATCATAATACTTCATTAATGTTAGATCTTGATTGATCATGAGAATTTTCTGACTTGCTTTTCTGCAAATTCATTTACTAGGTCATCAAAATTTATAATTTTAGCAACTTTATTTTCAGTCTCTGTAATTGAGAATGATATTAGTTGCTCTTGGCAAATGCAAGATTGCAAATAATGTTCAATTTTAATTTTGAGAAGTTTTCTGCTGATACAACTGTTACTGAAGCTGTTAAGAGTATTTTATGGTCTGTGACAACATTGGAATACATTTCTGATAAATTACTTTAACATACATTTTTGTGCATTTAGAGTTGATGAGTCTCATGTAACAATCTTTCTCAGTAGACTTAATTTTTCTTATCAGTTTCACACAATGTGAATTTGATTTTAAATGTAAGTTTACACAGCGACCTTTTAATGTTTCTTCTGACATTTCCTGTAACTTGTGGAGGTCATATAAGAAGCTGAAAGTGGCTTGATCTTTTGAATATTTAAAGTACCGATTTATGCATTCTCTTGTATCTTAAATTGCAAGAAAAATTAATTTTGAAACTGTCTTGCTTGTTAATAATTGGTTTGTCCAAAGCTTCATATGAATATGGTATTCTTTTCCATTGAATGCAGTGACCTTTAAATCTAATTTCTTTTCCTAAGGCTGTGAAATGTCCTTTCCAATTTTGCAGCAGTTTTTAAAACTGAAGATTCTAATAATTCCCTAGTCTGCTCTAGTGCAATGTCTATATACATGCTTTTATTTTGTAATAATTTACTGACGAAGTTTACTGCCTGAAGGCCAGCAATCTCTGTCCGGGAGTTCAGGCCTGAAGGTTATTATTTGTACAGACATTGCAAGGGCACAGGTGGGCCTCACGGGGCGGTTCTAGTGCTGCCTTCCTGGAGAGCCCCTCCATTCTCCTGTGGCTGCTGCTTTTACCACTGTCACTGCCACCAGTCTGGGCCCAAATCTGGCCCAGCCACATTAGGATCCAGTGGAACCCAGACTGTCCCCGGCATGTGTGTGCACAAGGGGACACCAGGCCCATGGCTCTATGTTCCCACTGCCTGCCCTGCCATGTGCTGTCACAAGGCGTCTTATCTCATGCATGACCCATTGATCCATTGGATTTCACTTACAAAACCCTTACTGATTTCAAAATTAAAATTAAGAGTTTAAAAATGATGCTTGAACAAGAGCATTAAATCAAGGCAGTGTCCTTCAGAGCACAGGACCTGTACACAACTAGACAGGTGGCACCCCTAGGAAGCCTCCCCCACACTGGGTAGTGGCGAGCAATGCATGAGATGGGTTTAGTACAGAACCTATGGGCGTCTCAGAGGCAGCTGGAGAGCATACGGAATGGGAGCTAGAAAACTCCGTGGGAAAAACATGGCCTTGATTTTATTTTTATTTTTTTAAAGATTTTAATTTATTTATATATTTTATTTATTTATTTATTTATTTATTTATTTATTTATTTATTTATTTATTTTTGACAGAGAGAGAGAGATACAGAGACAGAGAGAGAACTGAACTGGAAGAGCTCCCAGTTCAGCGTATGGTTCTGCACGGGCCGGGGCCGGGATTCTATCCTCGGTCCCAGCTCTGCAAAGTGAGCGCTTAACCCACTGAGCCATCCCTGCTTCCCCTGGCCTTGATTTTAGAATCTACACAGAGGCATCCCCTGCCCAGGACAACAGTGGCAGGCCACTCTGCATCCAGGTGGGGAGAGGAGTCCCGGGGAGACAGAAGTTCCAGGAGGACTGCTGGTTCCTACAGTTACTTAGGGAGCGACCCTCCAACTTCAAGGCCCCCTTCCTATCCCCTCTAAGTCCCTGCGCTTTCTCTATTTGCTGTTCTCATGCGGGTTCCTATTCCCAACTTGACTCCAGCTTTTTCTCTCCCTCTTCATCTCTGTCCTGCCTCCTGTGCAAGTCTGTCTGGGGGTAGGCCCAGATCTTCCTTGGTGGTAAGAAATACTTCCAGATAAAGATTAATTTCAGGCAGCTAGATAGATGAAAATCTTCACCCAAAGGCCCAGGAATCAATGGGAAAAGAAAACATGACAAAGGGAACCGGGCCTTAATGCTAATACCTTTTGAAGACTTCAGTGAAACCCACGCCTCCAGCCTCTCAACAACTTAAGGGGAGTACCGCCTCAGCTTCTGAAGTAACTGCCTAAGAACAAGCTGGGGGTGGGCTGGTGGGGCGGTGAGCTGAGATGAACACTGACAGCAGAGAGAAACTGCTTGCTAATGGAACATCCCGGCCTCAGACACGTACGAGCAGGGATGAATCTGGGGCCACAGATTCTAATCAATTCCATGTGTGGGCAAGGTCTCAGTAAAGGAGCATGTTCACATTCACAGAAGCCCCATGAGACAGGAGTCATTAGCCGGCTTTAATGATGGGAAATGGGGGCTCAGAAAAATCAAGTAACTGGCTCAAAGTCACCCAGCCAGTAAGTGTCAGTCAAGATTCAAATCCCGGTCTGCCTTACTCCAAAAGTAGGGTGACCAGACGTCCCACTTTTGGCGGGACAGTCCCGATTTTTGGACAGAATGCATGACAAGCTAGGGAACGGCGGGAGATAGACCAAATTTTTAATCAAGAACCGCCCCCCCCCCCCCCCCGCATCAATGGTGAAATCTGGTCACCTTATCAAAAGCAATGTTTGTATCATATCTTTTCAGGCCTCCTGCCTTCCCCTTTTTTGCTCTCTTCTTAGCCCTGTGCTTTGAACTGGCCCTGCTGGAATTTCAGGCACTGTGACAGGCCTGTGGAGAGAGATGTTCTCCAGTTGGCATACCTCTCTGGTCCCTGAAATCACCGACTCCAAAAAGCGGTAAGATGAGCTCTATCTGAGCTGCTGGGCTTTGCATGCAAAAAACAAAACAAAACAAAACAAAACAAAACATGGTTTATGGATACGGTACCTAATTTATTTCCACAGTTTCTCAAAGCCCAACTCCTTTGCAAATTTCAAGCATTAAGTTGTTTCCATTTTCAAAATATGGATGCTGACCTTATAGAAAAGTGGGAAAGGGAGGACTATCCTTGGAGTCCTGTGTGGGTGAGGGGTCAGGGAAGTGTTCTGTGCCCTTTCTTTCCAGCTGAAATGACTCACTGCAATTCCAGTCTCTTGGGCACAGAGCAGGCTCCCCCCCTCCCCCAACTCTGACAGCTGACCCTTCCTTGGCCTTTACATCAGTGTGGTGTCTACAGGTCTTTGTTCACCAGTTTTGTGAGCTCCCCAAGCCCCAGTCCACGCTTGCTGCCTGTCCAGCTCTCTGAATGCTGGCAATGCACAGACAACATCTGCTCCAGAGGCTTAATCCAGCATTTGGAAGGTTTCCCTTCCAATATCACTGGCCTGGCACCACTCCCAGTTCCAGTCAGCAAAGAGCTGCTGTGTTTATGCGGCTTTTCCAGCAATGGCTTTGTCTGGTCCAGGGAGCGGCTTTGATCTCCATGGAGCTGGGAAGGGCTAGGGGATGGAGGACCAAGGCACAAAGGCAAGAAGAAAGGAAGGCGTGCACACACTTGCTTGGCTCCGGGCCTTCCTCCCAGCACCTGAAGGCTCTGCACAACCCTGAGAAGTCGACAGATGTGACTTACACGTTTAAAATTCAACTTTGATACCAATCCTCAGGCAGAAATAGCTGTCAGTTCTAACAGTATACATACTGTGGCATGTGGAGTTAAGAAGGGTGTCTACAAATGCACCTTTTCATCTAGTTATGGGGCTTCTAATTATTTTGCGATCATGTTAACAAAGACACCCTTTCTACAGTCCTGTTCTCTGGGTTGCCCAGCTTCACACATTATTCAGAAGTATTGCTCTTATAATATGCCTTGGAAGAGGAAAAGGCTTTGGTGACAAGTGATGACACAGATGTTCAAAAACAACTCGTAATTTCACAGTGGTCACAGCCATTATAATTAACAATCCACTGACTTCCAACACACAATTTAACAGAGTCAGGGGCCCAAATTCCCCTATAGTCTTCTGGCCTCAGAGACCTGCAACAAGTCCTCCAGTCTCTTCTCTCCCGAGCCTCAGCCCCCAAGAGCCCTCCTGCCCTTTCCCAGTGAGTCCTCTGTAGCAGGCTGACCAGACATAGCATTCAAAATGGGACAGAAAACAATGATACTGTCCCATTTCAAATGCTACATATGGTCAGCTTTGTCTCACTGGGCTACATTCAAGGTGTCGGTAGGCTGATCATACGTACTGTTTGAAATAGGACAGCACCATTGTTTGCTGTCCTGTTTAAAACGGTGTGTTTGGTCAGCCTACTCTGTAGCCTTTCTAGCAGTGTTCACCTTGGGAAACCATCCTGGGACCTCTCAGGCTTCCCCGCACTGCACACTGTCCCATAGCCTGCCTTGGGCTTGGCCCTCTTAACTCTAGCCCTCCAGATGTCCCTTCCACCCCAGGGCCCCTCAGAGCCAGGGCTCTCAGCAACCTACCCCTCCATTATATCCCAACCCTTATAGGTCTGGCTCTCTGAGGACCTACTGCGTTCAGGAACAGGGTGGGGTGAAAGCCCATCACCACTGACTGGTCATTTTCTGCACATCCTCGAGAGGGCCAAGGCCCCTCCTGGGCTCTTACACCCACACTCCCCTGAGGCTTCATCCCTCTTTCCCTGAAACTGGCCTCACTGGCTGGAAAACTGCACACCAATAAGACTCCTGAGCTCTGATGGAAGCTGAGCGTTGCCAGCTCACTCGTTCCTGTTGGGTATGTCCGTAACATCATCAGAACATCTCCATGAGACCCACGTATCTTTTTCTGTGTGCTTATGGACTTTCATGACACTTTTAAGTCTTCAGGCAATTTTCTAGGCCGTTGCTTGAGTTAGTATTATCTTTAACAGAGATGTAACTACTATGGCATAAGCATACTCAAGAGAGCTTCCATAGATAGCTCCAGTCATCACATCCACATTCAGGAAGTAAGGAGAAGAAAATGGGGTACTTTCCTAGAAGCCCCACCAAACCATTTCTAGTTACATTTTATTGGCTACTCTTATTTGCAAGAAAAGCTAGGAAATGGAATGTTTTAGCTGGGCACATTTCTAGTCCTAATAAATCAATTTCTAGTCCTAATAAAATCAATCAGCATTCTGTATTAAGCAAGATGGTAAGAACGAGTATTGGAGAAGCACTTAGCTCTGTCCTACTACTTTTATAACCTTTTTTTTTTTTGTCATTTAGGGTACATGTGTTTTGGAAGTTAGAATTCCTTGAATTTTATAAAAGTGCTATGGAGTTTATACTGCAAATGATATAATACCCCCATTGAGGTCTGGTAAAGCACTACGTAGCCCACACATTCACTTTGCTGTCGTGAAATGTATGAACAGTCGTATTAAATGTGGTAAATGAAACTACAACTGACTTCACATTAGTTCAGGTCAGATTTCATCCTCTAACCAGTTTTATGCCAAACTTAGGGGGGAAACTCCGTTTTTAGAACTTCTGGGATTTCATAGTTATGCATAAGGAATCGTGACTCTGTATCCTTATTTTACTTAGGAAGAAAGCCAGGCTCTTTTCCTCAGAGAAGGTAAGTAACTCACTGAAGGTCGTACAGCTGTAAGTCATGGAGTCAAAATTGGAATATGTATTTTCTGACTCCAAAGCGAATGCAAAGGAAAAGAGACCTGAGTCCAACTTCCTATGACAATCCCCAGAGTCACTCTGAAACAACACAGGAGTGCCTGCTTACATGGAGGTTTGCTTCACGGAGGTATTTAAAGCAAAGTTTTATAAATACATTTTAAATGTACACAGATAAGCTTACATTGTAAAGAAACCATAAGTTATATATTCTGAGCAATCCAAATGACTAGAGTCATTTCATTTCTTTTTTTTTTAAAGATTGATTTTATTGTTTTTGACAGAGACACAGAGAGACAGAGAGAAGAGGGAGGGCCCAGAGCAGTCGCCATAGTTGTACATCATCAGTTTTCCATATGGTTTCACTCCACAGGTGGGTGCGGGACTGTGCAGGAGCCTCCCAAGGTGCCAAACCCACTTCTGCCCAAGGGCCTTCCCCCAGATAGCTCTTTTTTGCACGGATGTCACTTACTCACAAATACCTTCAGTCTATCCTATTATCCCACTTTATTTTTTTATAGCACTTCTGTGAAGTTATCTTTTTTATTTGTTTTCTTCTTTGTTCCCATTCTCTTCACACGGGTATAAGCTCCAAGGGAGCAGGATCTTGTCTGGCTTACCTTAAGCACTCTCTGGAAGGAGCTTAATAAATACCTGTTGGATGGCTGGCTGGCTGGCTGGCTGGATGGATGGATGGATGGATGGAGTTCATCAGTGCTAGTGAAGAGCTTTAGATGGTTTTCCAAGCACATCTCAACACTTGCTAGCTGTGTGAACTTAGGCATTTTAACCCATCTAAACTGGTTTCCTCATTTGGCAACTGAGGACTGCAATAATTCCTACTTCTTAGGGTCACCATGAGCAGTAGATAAAAAGTAAGAAGTATGTGGCCAAGTGAAAAGTACCTGGCATAGAAGTGCTAGCTACAGTTATTTTTATTATCTCTCTACCCACATTAGTGTGTCACCTTGGACCTCCCTGTCTATATCCAAGTTGCGGGCAGAACCCTTGAACAGCACAGCATTTGGGACAGCACTGCCACTGGAGATGATACTATATGGCTGTAGTCTGACCAGGAACACGCTTCCCCATCCCACCCACCAAGCGTATCCAGGATCTTGCCTTGATTGCCAACGTTGCCCTGGTCTGCCAGCCTAGTCAAGAAAAGGACATGAAAGAAGCCTGGTTCTGCTCTTGGTGAGCTCGCTTTTCCTTTTGAGACTCACAGACCATCTGTTGGCTGGGTCACCCAGGGCTGACATCAAGCACACTTTTTGCCCTGGGCTGGGCTGGGTCCTGTTGCCCAGCAACGGAACACCTGTGTGCCCTCCCCGCTTCCCTGGGCTGCCCCAGGCCTTGGTCTCCGGCTGTGCCAAAGCCGGGAGGGCAGGCTCTGGATGTGCTGGGTGCTCATTTATAGGGGGAAAAGTGTCATGGGGCGAGAAGAACGGTTGCCCTGTGGGGCGGAAGGCTGTACTCAGGACAGAGTTGGCAACCTTTTGTGATTCCCCTAAACACTGCCAAGAACGTGTCCTGAGTCTCAGTATTTGGAATCTGTTCTTTAAAGACAGTTCCTCTGTATGCATCCTTGAGGAGAAGGCAAGTGCTCTTTGAAAGGGACACATCTCAGCTGTCATCGTAAGGCTACTTCTTTGGTGAGAAGACGACTCTAGTTCCTGCAACCAGTTGAGAACACAGCCAGAGGGGATGAACTGGGAAGTTTGGGAGATGGGCACAGGTAGAGCTTTTTGACAGGGAGCACCGGGTAGGGTACCCACAGGGGGCACCCCGTAAGTTGATGGGGGAAAATAGATGAGCAGGGAAGGAAGGATGGAGGGGTTCTCTTCCCCCCATGCACTTGGTCTAACTCCCATTTGTCTTTTTATATATTGACTTCAATGTCACATCTTCAGGGAAGCCCTTCCATCCCCTAGACTAGGTTAGATCCACCCCCTTGTTCCCTCTCGTAGCCCCCACTTTATATTCCTAGCCCTTATCCCTTGGTGCGGTGTGCACCTGTCTCCCCGCCCCATCCACGAACACCACAGGCTCTGCGAGGGCCCTAGCCCAGGCTGTCTGTCCCCCACCCAGCCCCAGCTCCTGGCCTGGGGCCTGCACACAGAAGGCACTCAAGCCTATGGACTGTCAAATGAATGGAAGAATGGAAATATGGAGCTGGGAAGACACTGTGCAGGGGCCCCGCTGCCCTTCTCATTTTACCTTAGCCTGTCTGGCCTCCCTTGTCAAAATCAGAGGGCATGGTTGTGCTGGGAGGCTGATGTTCCATTTCCTGTGCTGGGCCGGGGAAGCCGGTGTTTCCCAAAGATCCCTGTTGTCATTGTTCCAGCTGCATAATGAATAACAGCCATTCTTCTCCAAGGATGAAGTCATTTTCCTGGAACCAACATAAAGCCCACAGGAAAGGAAACTAGCATCTACTGCCCACTCACTATGTGCCAAGCAATTGGGTATCTTGTTTCTCACAACAGCTCTGCAAAGCAAACAATTGCTATCTTTACAGATAATGCAACCATGGCTCAAAGACATTAAATAATTTGTCATGTTCATAAAAAACAACAAACAAATACCACAACAGATCTGAAATGTGGACACCTGTGTGTGTGTGTGTGTGTGTGGTCCCATAGCCCATAACAAACTTCAGGGGAGGAGGGTGTCCTGGCAGGCCACACTTAGTCCTCAGTGCTGCTGGGAAGTGTCCATGACTGCTCATGAAAGACCAAGGCATAGATGGGAGAGCTTCCCAAAAAACAAGGAAAGAGAGGGAAGAGTATGAATAGAGAAATGGGACCAAATGTACTTTCACTTATTTCTCAAACCGTTATTGAGTATCTGAGTCAGGCACAGGGACCAAGGACAAATGTCATAAGATACAAGTCCACACCACATGGACATCACTGTCTAGTGGGTGAACTGAATAAGAAGATCAGAAGTTACAGTTCAATATGATTAACATTATTATGTCATTCTATTTTTTCTGTTTAAAGTTCTGTGTAATAAAATGTGTTATGGGGAAGCCGGGATGGCTCAGTGGGTTAAGCGCTCACTTTGCAGCCCCAGGGACCGAGGATCGAATCCCAGTCCCGGCCGTGCTGACCCATATGCTGAACTGGGGAGTGCCCCCAGTTCAGTTCTCACCGGGGTGAGATACCCCGCTCAGTTCCTGCCCTGTGCAGCCCCGCCCACCTGTGGAAGGAAACTATGTAGAAAAACCGATGATGTGCAACTATGGAGACTGTTCTGGACCCTCCCCCTTCTCTCTGTCTCTGTCTCTGTATCTCTCTGTCAAAAACAATAAATAAATCTTTAAAAAATAATAATAAAATGTGTTAAAACTTATACTAGAACTACAGTTCTATCCAAACGCAATGCTGAGTGTGGTGAAAGCACAGTGGAGAGGCACCTACCCAACTTGAGGGCCAGTCAGGGAAGGCTTCACTGAGGAGGTGATACCTGAGCCGAGTTTTGCTAGATGACATGGAGTTAGTGAAGCAAAGCAGTATGGAACAAGTATTGCCAGCAAATGGCACACACACACAGAGAAGCACGAAACAGCATGGCCTGCTTAGAGGACTGTAGGTACAAGTTAGTTCCTACAGTCAAAATGAGGAAGACGTTTTCTTCAAGGTCCCTTGTGAAATTGTCCTTCAGGTGCACTGAGCACTGCTCTGGCTTTCAGCGGTTTGGTTTGGTGTTTTCAGACCTGATTTCTGAATTGAGAGGATTATACCACAAGCAGATGTGTGGAGGAGGGGCGCCACCTGGAGGTGAGAATGTGGAGTGAGCACTGAGTTCCCAGTCTCAAAATTTCTCAGGTAGAATACTCGTGCCTTCTACCCAGCTCTATCAAAGAGCTGAGCATCAAGGAAGCCCTCTGATCTCCAGAAACAAAAGGCAATGTTTCCAAGTACAGTAGAGAAACTGAAGTCCAGGTTAGAGACATGATCTATAGGACATTAACCGCTTGGATTTGCTCATTTCATTTCAGATTAATAGTGGTAGGGGGATGCCAGGATAGTTCAACAAGTTGAGCACTTGCCTTGCAACCTAGTGTTCTGGGCATCGAATCCTGGCCCCAACCTGTGCAGACCCACATGCTGAACTGCAGTGCACAACCAGTAATCACCAGGATGGGCAAAGGTTCTCGCCTCCCATGTGGGAGGCCCCTAGTTCAGTTCTGCCCTGTGTGGCCCCACATCCACCCGTGTGGAATGAAACCATGTCACAACTAAGGATGTACAACTATAGAGACTGCTCTGGGCCCTCCCCCTTCTCTCTGTCTCTTACCTTCTCTCAAATAATAAATCTTGAAAAAATTAATACTGAAATAATAACTTGTCATTTTTTAAGTGCTTATTATGCACTAGGTGCATGGGTACATTGTGCTATGTGCTAAACGTATTTTATCTCGAATTCTCAGCAACAACCTTATATGGCAGATATTACTACTATACCCATTTTATAGTGAACAAATGGCAGTATAGAGAGTAACTCTCCCAGGATCACATAGCCAAGACATGGACAAGCTGAGATTTGAAACCAGGCTTGTGGACTCAAGCTCATGCCTTCACCTGTTGAGTTAGACACCTGGTGGATGAGGCCATTAAACAGGTCCAAAGAGGAATTCATCTGCTCAAAACTTGTTCCTCTTCCTCCTCCATTCCCCACCTCAGTAAATGGCACTACCCACCCCCATCACATCCAGTTGTCCAAGCCAGAAACCTCAGAGTTTTGATCCCACACCTATTGCCTCACCAATTTTGTGGATTCACTTTCATAAATATCTCTAACATTTTTCTGTTCTTTCTGTCCTCACTGCTGCTGCCTTAGTTCAGGACACGGTCATCTCCTGCCTGATTCGATGCTCTCAGCAGTCTCTCTCCTTCCCAACACTTATGATTGATTTACATTGTCTCCCTTGTTATAGAGTCCATGACAATAGGGCTCCACCAGTATTATCGTAGTGCATGACACACAATAAGCACTCAATATTTCAATGACTGAAGATGGCCAGGAATCATTATTTCCATTTCATCAAATTGTTATGGGCTGCAATGTGTCCCCTTAACCCTTTCGCTGTGTGTGACGATAATGTCTCGTCATGAGTTGCTATTGCTGCTATGTGTATGACGAGTATGTCTTGTCTTGGTTTTCGGTTGCGTTTTTCGCCTCTCCACGTATTTTATTGTAGTGCAGGCATGTAGCGATGAAGTTTATGATAAAACACTTGTATTTTATTCACTGGATGGAGCCATGATCACCTTCAAAATTTTTTTGGTACATAACCAAATTTCCATTTTTTATTTACTTGAGGATATCCCTGAAACTGCTTCGCATACGGCAATAAAATACCAGCGCAGCAAAAGGGTTAAAAGTCATACATTGCAGTCGTAATCCCCAGTATTTCAGAATGTGACTGGAGATAAGACCTTTATAGAGGTAATGAAGTTAAAGTAGGGTCATTAGGGTGGACCCCAATCCAATATGACTAGTGTCCTTATAAAATTAGGACACAGAGGGATGACCACGTTAGGGCACAGCAAGAAGGTAGCAACCTGCAAGCCAAAGAGAGAGACCACGGATGAAACCAAATCTGCAGCCACCCTGACCTTGGACTCCCAGCCTCCAGAACTGAGACAATAAATTTCTGTTATTTAAACCCCTCAGTCTGTGGTTATGGCAGCCTTAGCAGGCTAATACAACCAAGAAAGGGAATCAGACTCAGAGAGGTTGACGGGTTTACCCAACACTGGATAGGAATTACTAATTAGTAGTAATTAATTAGCAGTGCATTAATTACATTCTGCTTTGTGATTGATTTAGCTCTTATTTCACTTCTTGAATGTTTGGGTATTGTGACTTCAATTGGCACATGGGGTAAGAATCCTGTCTTACCCTTCTCAGCATTCCCAGACTTCCTAGCTTTTTTTTTTGACAGAGAGAGAGGGAGAGAGAGAGATACAGAGACAGAGAGAGAACTGAACTGGG
>PVKE010017742.1:0-30394 GCA_004027555.1 Craseonycteris thonglongyai
ACATAGTTTCATTCCACAGGTGGGCGTGGGGCTGCACAGGGCAGGAAATGGGCCGGGGTGTCATCCTGGTGAGAACTGAACTGGGGGCACTCCCCAGTTCAGCATATGGGTCCACCTGGGCTGGGGCCGGGATTCGATCCTCGGTCCTTGGGGCTGCAAAGTGAGCGCTTAACCCACTGAGCCATCCTGGCTTCCCCTATGGTGGCTTAAAAAAAAAAATTAATTTACTGTTTTTGACAGAGACAGAGAGAGACAGAGAGAAGGTGGAGGGCCCAGAGCAGTCTCCATAGTTGCACATCATCAGTTTTTGACAGTTCAGTTCCACACAGGTGGGCGGGGACTGTGCAGGGCAGGAACAAGGCTGGGGACCTCCCACATGGGAAGTACACCCCAGTTCAGCATATGAGTTTCCACAGGCTGGGATTCAATCATTGGTCCCCAGGGCTGCAAAGCAAGTGCTTAACCTGCTGAGCCAACCTGGCTTCCCCTATGGTGACTTTTAGTAAAACAACCACCAAAGCATAGTGTACCATCTGTATGTGGACTTGTTTTGTACTCAGCTGGGGAAGGGGATGGTGGGACCAAAAAAAAGGGGACAAACTTTAGTTGCTAGTTAATTTTCACTTTGGTGATTTGCTGGTTCCTGCTGGAAACTTCACATTATTTTAAGGGAATTAAACAGGGGAAAATTATACATGAGATCTGCATATTAAGGGTGACATTCCCTGCAAAGAAACACAACAGACTGTCATAGCTCCAGGCACCTAATTTAATTTCCTTTGGGAGTTAAACCTTAGACGCTTGGATTCAACAAACAGGCCCTGTTCTTTGTATATTTCAGACCTGGAGCTGAGAGTGCTAACAGATCTTATCAACAGGACACTGGAGATAGACAGCTATGATGGAGCGGCTCCTGGGCACTCTCACAAATAACAGACTGGCCGTTGTAATACAACTGTGGGAAAAGCCTGAGCAATTCTGGGACTCAGTGCTCTTGAAGCTCACTTGGTCCCCATGGAGCTGCCTGGCTCTGCCACACATAATAACAGAAATGTTTAGAACAATGGCAGGAGTAATGGTAACACTACCAACAGCTGGAACAGTGTCTCCTCCATGCCTGTGCCAGGCACTGGACTTAGTTCTTGACCTGTATCACTTCACTGGAGCCCGTATGGTGGTCCTGCAAGGAAGGAAATGATCATGTCCATTTTGTAGATAAGTAGGTATCAAGAGGAGACAAGTTTCCTGGACTTTAGAAGAACAGTGATCCGATCTGCTGATGGTAAAGGATGCTCTCTTTCTGTCTGGGGAAGGTACCCCAATTCTAGAAGTCTTGTATACTCAGTGCTGACTCCTCTCTGCTGTGATGGGGAAGATGACGATGACTTTGGCTTTGACCAACAGCCTGGAAAACCAGCAATCATAACTCCAACCAGCCACATATCTTCTGGCCACTTGCTGAACTCAACAGAGCTGGAACCCTGAGTGTCATATACAGCTGCACAAAGACCAGGTAGGCCAACTGGGAAGGAAGGCAAACCATGCCCAAAGATGGTTTCCAGGTGGGGACAGCAGAACAAATTTCCAGGCCAGCTTTGTGATTCATACATAAGGCTATAGTTACTCCAGCCCAGAAAACAATGGAAATAATAATAATAATGAAAGTGATAATAACACTCATTAATGTCTGCATTCACCGAAGACTGGTCATAAAATGCTTATATTTGTGCACAAACAGCCCTTGGAGAGAGGGGGGGCACTCTAGTGAGAAGGGAAAGCCCCTGAACCAAACTTCCCTGGGAAGTTTTTGAAAATAGGCAACTGCTAGGCCCCTTCCAGACCTTCAGAATGCAGACCTTTTGAATCAGAATATCAGGACAAGGTCAAGGCACTGAATGTTTAAGAAGCCCCAGGAGACCATGAAGGGCGCACTGGGGAAGGGGTCTTGGGCAGACTTAACCAACAGGGGTGAGTTGGTGGCTGCAGCTCTACCACCCTCTAATTGGCTGAGCTGTGAGGGGAGCAGTGGATCCTGGGCCCCCACCCTAACCCCACCTTGACCAGGGAGGGGCCTGGAATCTAGTCCAGCAGCTTATGCCAAGGTGCTCACACCAGGCGCCTCAGGACAGCCTGGCTGGTTGGTGATGAGGGAGGACTGTCAACAACCGCCCAGTTCCCCAGGCCCCGGCAAGTTTCAGAAGGAACTCAAAAAGTGATCTTTCGTCAGCGCCTGCCTTGGGCAGGCCTGGCTATGCTGCAGGCAGAAGCCCAGATGCTGCAGATCTGATTCAAATGTCTGTGGTCAATGATATTTATGAGTCTGCAAACAGCGCTGACAATGCCCACTCCTTCCTCTTCGTATGACAATCCACACTTTGTCCAGGGCCTTGTTTGCTCTTCATGTTGACACGTTGTTCTTGCTTCCCAACAAGTTTGGCTTTCTTTTTCCCTCCCTTTCCTTCTCCGAGGGAAGGAAATGTGTTGTTTACAGGGTAGGGCTTGCCAAGGAGCTGCTCTGGCACCCACAGTGGTGGTGGAGGAGGCAGGGATATGTGCCCCTCACCCCAACAGGCCAGACGTAAGACAGAACCCAGCTGGGAGACCCTCCAGGCTTGGGAGCAGAGGTACACGTGGCAGGCAGGGCTACGGTGGTGGCATAGGGTGGCCTCCCTCATTTCCCCTTCTCAGTGGGGGGTGAGTGGCTTTAGTGTCAGGAGTGGGCTCATACTCCTCCAGCTGTAGCTGTTGGCTGATGAGGGCACAGTGGGCCATCACAGTCCTCTCCCAAAAGGGAGGGTGCTGTACATCCCCAGGTAGTGCTGGGACTCAAATGCGAATGGGCACAGGGCCTCCAGGGAGAACAGGTTGTGGCCTGGCTTACCCAGGGAAGGAGAAACAGCAGAGGCACTGAAGAGCAGCTGCCCAGGGACTGATTGCCCAGTGTCTTCCACACAACATCTCAGTGGGTGGATGGGGGCAGGAGAGGGCAGTGGCTTGTCCAGAGGACAGTGGTGAGTCCCCAGACCTGGCCTGGAGCAGCAGAGCCCACTCAGAACAGCTGCTGGCATCTTCTCCCAAGCCTGGGGCCTCCCATCAGGGATGGTAGGGAATGGCTGAGAAAGCACTGCAGGGCTTACAAAGAAAATTCCTATTTGCTGATGTGACCCTTATGTGACCTCTGGGGCCAACTTCTCCCCCTTCAGATCAATCCTGGCTGGGGACAGACGAACAACTCTGCTCTGGGCCAGGCTCCTGATCACAGCCAGAGATGACAGACTCAAGGGAAAGAGGCATGTTAAAGCCACTGGGATGAGGAATGCTGAAGGAAGGTATGCAGGAGAGCATGCTGGCAGGCCTCTCCAGGGTTTGAAGACCCTTCTGCAAATCCCTGGAGTTTTGCTTTACCATCTCAGTGAGAATGAAAATAGCAGACAGTAGGATAGATGGAGTCAAGGTGTCAATCTCTTGAAATTGAGAAGCCTATGGAATTGGAGCAGGATTCCTGCCCCTCCAGGCCTTCCAGGAAGCAGGGAGCACCACTATACTCACTGGGGCTTACAGGGCCTTGCCTTTCTGTGTGCTGGGGCCTTGACTTTCCTGGGGCTGGAGAGATGGGGGAGTAAAGAGGCACGAGGGCAGGTGCAGGCCCAAGAGTAGGTGGGTGTAGAGGCCTGTCTGGGTCCACTCGACAATCTCCAGAAATGGCCCAGACTCCCTTACCTTCTGCTTTTCCTCTCAGCCACTCCTCTGTCACTCGCTCCACATGTGGGATGTCTTTGCCATGCCTTTCCCCAAGAGATAGCGGGCCTGGGCTGGTAGCCAGAATAAGGTGCCAGTGCTGGGAATGAGGGCTTCCAAGACTGTTGATGCTGCAGGAAAGTCATCCCAGTCCCTCCCAATTCAGCTGGGACCAACAGGGAGGCTCACGCAGCAACCAAGAAAACAGAAGTCTGGGTCTCTTAAAGTCCCGGGTCTACTGCATTCGCTTCTTCCTATTCCTCTGTCCCCAACAGTTTTGGGTACACAGGGGTCAAGGAGACACCCCAAATCCTGGAAGCATGAACAACAGATTTCTGCAAGGGGTGAGGCAGGCCTCCTCTGTGTCAGGGTCTCCCTTCAGATGGGCCGGTGCCCTTCCTGGCCCAGTGGAGTGGGCTCTCTGTGGTGATGAGCCTAACCCCAGGTCTCTAGGAGGTCCTGCAGACTCCTGGGGAGACAGCCAGCCCCATAGGGAGGCCTAGAGGCCCACAAGTAAATTATAGGCCCAGGTTCCCACAAGCTAGGGAGCTGCCTGTGACCACAATAGCAAGACCCTAAAGGGAAGACAGGCCTGGCAGTCAGATGCAGAAAAATGCTGACTGCTCTAGGGGTGGGGAGGAGGGCTGATGTGGGTGTTGGCTCAACAGCTGAGGACCCACTGGGGGCAGGGCAGAGGGTTTCCCAGGCCTTCTTGGAAAGGGCCTGAGAAACCCCTTGGTGAGTGAGGGTGCGTGACTGGGGAGTGGGGCCCCAGCCAGCCTTCCTGGGAACTCCCCTGTGAGCTGGCCCCTGTGGTGGACCACACTAATGAGCCCATAACACAGGCCTTTGATTAAGCAGCTCCCAGCACAGCAACTTTATTGAAACATGCCGAGGCCAGCGGCTGGTTCCCACCGCTCCCAGTTCCCCGGGCAACAGCACATTGGGGGGGGGGGGGGGACGGACATGTGCATGGGAGTCAGTGGTGCAGGGAGGGGAGGCAAGGGGGAGTGGAGCTGGAATGGAATGCCAGCAGCTGGGGTAAGGGGTTTGGGAATTGGGGTTGGGCCCAGAACTTTGGGGGGACTGAAAGGCAACATGACATCTGCTAAGTCCTCTGGGTTGCTGAGAACTGGAGATGCTGACCACCCCCTAACCCCCCACCCCAGGGCAGGAAGATGTCTAAGGGGCAGGTGAGACTCCCAAAAAAGGGTCAGAGTTGACGAGGTAAATGTAACTGGGAGGAATTTCTTCTTGAGTTTTGGGAGTCTTCACTCTACTTTCCCAAGAAAATGTGCTTGAACCTTCAATACACACAAATGTTATGTGAGGACACTTCTAAGACCTGTCAGCATTCTGTCATCTACTGTGAACTCTCAGGGGCTGCCCCCACCAGTCTCCACCTTCCCTTTTCTTACCAGCTCTGCCCAGCTGTCCACAGAGTCTACCTGGAAGCCTGGAGTACTGCTGGGGGGTGGGGTGGGGAGGCCCTTTCCAGTTGAACTGGGCTAATTTCAAATGTTACACTTCAGAGCTTTTGCTACAGTAACTACCAACATCACATGGGCAGAAATCTAATGTTACCAAGAGGGACTTTTAAAATGTATTTATAACTTTATGGTTCAAAGTAATTTTGTTATGAAACAATGTAATAACAACAGTGGAAAAAGGCAAGATAATTTATGGGACACAATATCCCTAAAGCACCAGCTTCCATTTCTACTTCAGCTGAGTCTGGTGAGTATGGCTGGTGTCCTTTGTTTGCTGTTTGTTTTAATTAAGGGTTCATACTTGGGAGGAGGGGGCACTGGCCTAAAGGAGGAGACATTCAACAGCAAGACGACACACGTGGACAAAAAAGCATGCCCACGTTAATAATACATATGTTTCACAGACCCCCAGATTGGGTTAAACCCACAAAGCTCACACAACTCTCTCCCTCTACGGTAATCTCCCCACTCCCCCACCCCTATACCACAAACAAGGCAGGTCACCTTTTAGATTAGGGTCAGATTCCCTTTCTCGATACTCCTGAGAGAGGTAAGGTAGAGTGTCCTTCCTAATGCACCCCCAACAGACAAGCAAACAAACAAAAGGATGTTGTTCCTCTAATACATCTGGGAGTGTGCTGGACCAGGGAGTGTGCTGGATCTGTGAGACTTGAAGCAGGGTGGGGGGTGGAAGGAGGCCTATGGCTCCCAGGCCCCAGCATCCCTCTTGGCAGTAGTTCTGAAGCTGTGCTCCAGCCAGAAGAGCAAAGGAGGAACAAGGTGTTCTGGACAAGCCAGCAGGTTTCTGCATAGAGAAGTTGGGTTTCAACCAGGAGGAATGGGAGAGCCATTAGATGAGGGGAGGGGCAAGGCCCTGCCTGCCAAGGCCTGCCCATCCCAGCCCCAGATGCCCACTTTCTAGGAATTCTGGTGTGATTTCCATATAGGCATTTGATAGTGGCTTCCACACGTCTTCCCATTTTGTTCACCCTCGGTTTCCTATCCCTTTATTTACCCAGGATGCAGAACATGCCACATCCCTCAAACCTGGATTTCCCTGGCAAACAAACTACCAATGGCCAGGGTTTGGATAGGTACCATTTGTGTCTCAAGTGACAAGGGAGAGGCCAGAAAATGCTCCTGGAACTGATGGGATAAACAGCAGCAGCCACACTCCACAAGGCTTCTCATAACCAGCCCTCAGGAAGGGAGCCGACAAGAACTGCCAAGGGGGGAGAGGGAGGGGGTGGGTGCAGGAAGAGCCCATGGAGAGGAGGTAGGGAGAAGAAAAAGAGCCTTCTCACTTGTAACCAGGGTCCATGAGCTGCGTAAGGGTGCTCCTCAGTGGCAAAGGCGCCTTCCACTCCAGTGGAGACGAATGTGATGGCCATGTCACCTGTGATACTTTTGTAAGTAAAGTGCCGTCCATGCAGGAGCCTGCCCCTGGGGGTGGGAACACGGAGACAGTGAGCAGCAGGCCTGCCCAAGGCTCAGGGACTATGGGGACTATACTCCCTGGGAAAGGGTGCCTGGCAAATGCCCTCCTGACTGCCCACCTGTCCACTAACAGGGGACTGTAACCAAACACGTTCATTTCCACACCTTCCAAGAGAAGCCTCACAAATTCTCTCCTGGCATTCTCCCAAAGTGCTCAAAGCTAGCAGGACACTAGCAGAGTTCAAAGGGCCTGCAGGGGTAGTGGAATCCATCTCCTTTGGGTCCTGGTGAGGAAACTGAGGCCCAAGGGGGCAGTTAGCAATGTGCCCAAGGTCATGTCCAGAGCTAAGAGGAGGGTCCTGGCCCCTTTGTCTGGAGGATGGGGGTGAAGTAGTTCCTGGAGGATGGTGGAGTGCCTTTATAGTACACGCCCTGTGTCCAAGGAACTCTTCTACCTGCTCCCAGGCTCTCCCGTGAGATTTAATTGCCTAGCCCCAAGGCCACAAGCACATCTTAAAAAAAAAAAAAAAAAGGCTGAAGCCAAGTGGGGTCACTCTGAGGGAGCCACAAGAAGTTACTGCTAATCCCCAGTGTGGAAATACACCTGGGGGAAGGGCAGGCAGGGGTGACCAGTAGGGCAGAGATTCCAGTCATCAAGGCAGCAAGACTTCTCTTTGCTTTCTCAGGATGCCCCAGATTAACCCGTCCACTAACCTAAAGGCCCCAAGCCTAGCTCAGAGACAGAGATGGGGAGGAAATGGCAGGGGTCCTGGCGGGGGCCCTGCCAGCCGCCTTTCATTCTGACCACCAGCTATCTTTGTCCTGCTATCCAGGGTGGCTGACAAGGCTAGTCACCATCCAAGCTCCTTCCTCAGGGTCCAGGGACAGTGTGGAGGGTCCAAACCAGAGCAACCCTCTTCCTTCCTTGTCACTGTTGTCTGAGTTTTGAGTTATTCTTGGTGCCTCCCCTGTAATAAAAGTGAGGGTGGAAGCCCGGAGGCTGTGGAGGAAGCCAGCTGTGACAGTTTCAGCCCAGTGCTGCATCCTCAAGCAGAGAGCTAAAGTCTGGACACGGGGCTGGGATTTTGGCACCATAGACAGTAGCAGAAGGGACACAGCTGGACTTCCAAACGGTCCCTCAAGGAGTCTGCTGGGCTGGCCACTGAGTTTGAAAAACTGAATGCTTTGCATGGGAACAGCAGCAAGCAGGAGAAAACAGCCCAACCAACCAGAGCCCTTGCCTACTACCCTAGTGCTATGGGGATAGTGTCACCCCTAGCTCTGGGCTTGGGGGAAGAGTACAGGGGGTCAGTGAACATTCCTAAAGGAGCAGGGCTGAGGGACACTCCTCTAGACAAAGGAGAGTTCTTCAGCACACTTCCCCACAGCCCCACATGGAGCTGTCTGTCTAGTCCTTCTCCTGCCCTGGGCCCCAGACGCCACCTTGGTGTGAGGGAGGTGGTGAGCACAGGCACGGTGGCTCCTTGAGGCCAAGATGGGCGCTGTGGGGCTCACCTGAGACAGAGGGGAATGAGGGCTCCTGACTCCTGGTTGAACTTCAGATGTACACTCTCAAGCTGTCGCGTGCGGATCAGCTCATGGGGAATAATGGCCGTGGAGCTGTCACTTTCCAGGCTGTCTTTGCGGCTCCTGTGAAGCAAGCACAGAAACAGGTTTAGCACAAGGTAGAGACTGCAGGGAAGAGGAAGAAGGGAGGCTTTCAGGCTGGGTTCCTGAACAATGACAATGAAGGTGATTGATGATAATACAAATAGCAGCTACCGTCCACTGAGAACTGCCAAGCAACCTCCCAAAGCCTCCCTGAGGTGGGCACTGCTATTATATCCCTTTTATAGACAGGGAACTGGGGATTAGGGAGGGTAGTAATTTTCTGGGCTGCACAGTGTGGGGCTGGGAGGTGGTGGTAGGTAGGTCTGGTTCTAAAGCCTGCATCTTTGGCCAACACACTATATAAACTTTTGTGTCAGTGACCTGTTCTTCCCTATGGTAGCAGCAGAAGCTTCTGGGAGTCCTTCCCCTGCCCTGAAGCCTTAGATCTCAAGTTTTCCACAGTCGTGATGCTAGAGTACCAGGAAACATGGCTTCCTTCCAGCTGACCCTGAAAAGGCTGTGACATCAGAGCAAGTTCTAATGGCTCGCTAATGGCCAGGAGCTGCAGTGACATACACATCCTTCATCTTACCAGGAAATGATACAACCCTCAGTGAGGAGGTAGCCAGACCATGAGCTTGGCTGGGTGGCAGAAGTGGGCCACCACTCTGCTGGGTTTCCAGGCCCCAGGAGCCCTGCCCTGTGCCAGGTTTCCTGATTGTGGCCTTGGCTACAGTGAGCTGTCACTGCTGCCTTACATTCCCTCCTGTCCTGCTTCCCACCAGCAGCTTGTCCTACAGCTGGGCCATGGGATCCTTTTGCAATCTAAGACTTGCTCTTTCAAATTCATCTGCCCCCACAACTGACAACCTCTCAAATCTGCCTCAGCCAGAAATGAGGGTTACCCACTGATCCCATTCAAAAAGCCGGATCCTGGTTTGGGCTGTGAATCTCAGAACAATTCTCCAGTGTCTATCAAAATGCTGGGTGAGAGCTCTAGTTATTTATCATTCAAGTGGCCAAAGCCACCCAGGATGTCTCGGTCTGACAGGAAGACAGCCAGTGAGCAGCAGCCCCAATCTCCTCACACACTGAGGGGCTGAGCACTGGGGTGTGGGGCCAATGAGGCACCCCAAGAGACAGAGCACATCCCAGGGTGTGAGGTCAGCAGGCAAGAGGATGGAGGGTGACACTGGACAACACAGAGCCCACTGTGGCAGTGGTTTATAAAGGCCCCTGAGGTAATGGAACCCTTCCCTCTAGCTGTATGCTGACTGCTCTTTCCCAAAGCATGCCCTTCCTCTGGTCTCCCAAAGCCAATTCTGAAACTGCCCTTTGCTCCAGCTTCTCCTTTGACAAACTCTTTCATAAGACCTGAGGAGACACGCTCTGGTCAAGAGGGTCACAGAATGTCAGCACTGGAAGGAAACTCTGAGGTTGTTTAATCTACCTCTTTTCCTTACAAAAGAGAGCCAGCAATGTGTCTAAGGCCACAGAGCTAGCTAGTCTGTGGCAGGCCAGTGTGGGAGCCTAGGACCTCTGACCAATACACTCAGCTGCTAGGCCTCCTGCCTCCCTTCCCAGAAGGGGAGAGTAACACTGAACACCACCTCTCAGCAGGTGCCCTCAGGGCTGACAAGAGCAGAACTCAGGAAAGATAGCAGCCTTCCTTTGGTGAGTCCATAGATTCACTCACTGAGTCTTCACAAGGTCCCCAGGTAGACTGTATTGTTAACCCTTCTTTACAGATGAAACAGCCTAGGAGAGGTGAGGTGACAAGCCCAAGGTCACAGAGTGAGTTTAAGTGGAAGAGCAGAGGCTGAATTTACAATCACTTCCCTATGCCATCTCTAACAACGTCCACACAGAAATACCACCATGCTCCAGGAAGGGGAAAGGGGCTGAGGCCTGGTTGCCAGGTGGGGCCTCTGCGTCTGTGGGGCCTGCTAGAGGGAGGATCCCCGCCTCTCTGGCACAGGCAAAAATGCTGATGAATAGCAACTGGGGGTGGGGGTGGGGGTGGGGGTCTGGGAGAGAAGAATCAACAGCACACAGGACTAGAGACATCTCAAGCTGGAGGGAAAAATAAATTGTTGAAAGTCAGCTAAAGTCACCTTGGTAACTGCTACAACACACTCATCCAGAACAAGGACATCAAACCCAACTGCAAACAGCTTTAAAGAAATGGAAAAGAACTTAATCATCTGAAGAATTAATGTGACAAGTGCCCACATTTACACCTCCCACCAACCTTCAATCATGTGAAAATGTACTTTAATCTTTTAAGAGAAAAAAATTGCAAAATGCTAGATCTGCAGTCCTGGAGCTTGGGTATTTCCGGCATGCTGTTTCAATGGAAATGCGGCTGCTACACACACACACACACACACACACACACACACACGCACGCACGCACGCACGCACGCACACGCACACGCACATGAGAGCCCAGCTTTTTGCTGATTTGTTTTTTCTGGACATCGATGCAGAAGCATGAATTATTTGTGTGGGCTGGGTGAGGTATTAAATCTGCAGCTGACACAGGTTTGCAGTGTTTTGCATGGTTGTCAGCTTAATCTTGGTCATAAAAAAATAAGTAGTGTGCTCGCCAGCATGGCCTAATTTTTCAGCTGGGCTGTTTTCTCCCTTAGTTCCCAGTGGAGGGGAAGGAAGAGCTTCAGGGGTTGGAAGGGAGAAGGACTCCCAGGGAGGCATAGTCCACACCCACTGTGATTGTTAGGGATCTGGGGCCAGGGGATGCAGGATGAGCTATTGCCCCAGGAGGCAGAGTGGCTAACAGCATTGGTTTGAGCAAGTGACTTAACTTCTCCCTAAGCTTCAGTATCTTCTTGTTCTTTTTTTTTTTTCTTTTCGGTATCTTTTTGATGGAAATAAATAACAATACCCTTTCGCTATAGAAATGAGAATGCATTAATAGGAGTTAACTGGCTGTATCTAGAAGTCTATCAGCTCCTCCTGCAACAATGTTGATAGTTAATACAGACTTGTTTGCCTTTACCCTGGCTCATTATCCATCTGCCTCTGGCTAAGTCAGTCCCATTCTGAGCAAAGGTCCTTGCCCTGAGCTTGGGAGAGGGGACTTCTGAGATGGGCCTTAAAAGGGCTCCTGACTCAGAGCAGACGCTGTGGGCTCTGGTCAACCTCTGGTGCTCTGGGAAGGCACAACTGCAGATCAACAAAAGCCCCTGAGGCCTTGTCCTGCTGAGGGAGGCACAGACAGGGTCACCTTTCTTCTAGAGCAGTCGGCCTTCCTACAATTCTCATCTACTGGTCCCTAAATTGCCCGGAAGTAGTTTAATCACCCTCCGTGCTGGCGTTTCAAATTCCCCAAGCTGTTCTCAACAGTTTCTCTTTTCCAGTATTTGTGGCTTCAGCTTTCAACTACATTTTTAAGACAAGGTTCTGGAATCTTCCATCCATCCATATCATTCTCCTGCGGATTTACTCTAGGATGTAAAGCCACAGTGTCATGTCCAGAAGTGAAGGGTCATGTGTGGAAATACAGTATGTGGCCTAACCAGTGCAGTTCACAGAGGGATTACATGTTTCTTGTTTGGGATATTTTATTTCTATTAAAACTGTTACCAAATTGTCTATTCCTTGTAACCTCGTCGTACTACCAGCTCATACTGCATGTCCTCTGCCAACGAGCTCCCTTTCAGGCTTTCTCCCACAGGCTGTGCTCAGACCTCTTCACCCCCATCTTGTAGGTCCTGCAGATTATTTAGAGCTAAAAGCAGAACTCTGCATTGTCCGGCTAGTGTTTTAAGCAGCCTGGATATTTCTGAAAGCTGACTCTGGCATGTATCATTTTGGCATTCACATCACTGACAAATCTGATAAACTCACCATCAATGTTCTCATCTTAGGCTTTGATTAAACAGTAAACAGGACAGGGCCAGGCAGACAAGCTGACCGACTGACATCATTCCTCTTTGGGTATGCTCATCCAACCAATCACAAATCAGCCCAACCATCACATCTCTAAGCCCCTCACTCCCCTAGATGCTCAGTGGACATTTCCCTGTCTTGCCAGCAACGATATCATAAGACATTCTCAAAATGTCTTACTAAACCCCACTTATATAAAATCTACAGTACTTCCTTTGTCTGCCAGGTAAAAACAGGTAGATTATTTCTAAAAAGGCAGTGAGCATGGTCTGGCGGGTCTGACTCTTTGTGAATTCATGCTGATTCTTGGGGTTCACTGTTTCCCTTGAAGACTGTTCATAGCCTACTTGCTGAATAACCTAGTCCAGAATTTTACCTGAGTTGACACCAAGCTCACTTGTCTAGGATGTCAAGATGCTTTTTGTATCCTGGAGCTTCTGAGTGCTTCAGTCATCCATCACCTCGCTTCCATTTCCTCAAAGATTTCTAATGTCAGCCTCGTGAGTTGTTGTTGTTTTTTTACAAGATTTATTTATTGTTTTTGACAGACAGAGTGAGAGAGAGATACAGAGTTAGAGACAGAGAGAAGGGGGAGGGCCCAGAACAATCTCCATAGTTGCACATCATTGGTTTTTCTGCATAGTTTCATTCCACAGGTGGGTGTGGGGCTGCACAGGGCAGGAACTGGGCCGGGGTCTCGCCCTGGTGAGAACTGAACTGGGGGCACTCCCCAGTTCAGCATATGGGTCCACATGGGCTGGGGCCGCGATTCGATCCTCGGTCCCCGGGGCTGCAAAGTGAGCACCTAACCGTTCACTGAGCCATCCCGGTTTCTCCAGCCTCGTGAGTTTTATCTGTCAATTTGCATAGGATTCTGGGGCACAATACACGTGAACCAGAAGATCTGAAATCATGGCTTCAATCCTCTTATCAATGCATGTGTGACCCTTTCTGGTATGATAACCATTCTTTTTGAGATGGAAGCATAATAGAACTGGAATAAATTTAGCTTTTTTTCTGCCACTGATTAACTTTCCTTCTTTTAAACAATGAGGCCTAGGTTTTCTTCTTGTTCCAAACAGAAGTACAAAAAGTAAAGTCCTTTTTGCTGGTCATAGTACTTTTTTGCAAGACTCAGTTCTTGGGTTTCAGCTTTTCTTGACCCTGTTCCTTAAAATCTGTGCTGGCATAAACATACTTCTCCTTCCAGCTTTTGTTCAAATTCTTAAAGAAATCTGAGTTATGTAAAGGATTCACTACATATCTATATTGGTCCCTAGAGGTATCACACCTCCTTTTAATTTTCAGGAGACTACTGATGATAATATTCAGAGGTACCTTTTATTGAGTGCAGACTATGGTCCAGGTCCTATACTAACCCTTTAAATACTATGATTCCTGTCATTTCCCTAACAACTCTATAGATCCCCCCCGCCCCCCATTTTACAGATGAACTGAAACAACTAGTCCAAGGTCACACAATGAGCAAATAAAAGGCTGAGACAAAATCCCCAGGTCTTCCTGACACCAGCTAAAAACGTAACCACAATATTTCTCCTTAGGAACCTCCCCCAACCCTTTGAGTGGTCATTCTTCTAGGGGTTTCAAGGCCATGAAGACACATCTATTTTTTCCCTGAACTCTTAGAAAGAACTGCTTCCTAGAAGACAGGACAGGGCTTCCCAAAGGGTATTTGATGGAATTTTAACTTAAAAGAAGCTTCTAGAAAAGCAGATGTGGCAAGGGCTAGATGTAATATGCTGCATCTCAGATTAGGGACTCATAAAGTATTGGCATTTTGAAGACTCTGAGGAAGACTACAGAGAAGGCAAACAAACTGGTTTCATTTGTGTAAGCCAGCATCTTCCAGAACCCCCTTTTCACTTAACACCCAACAAAACCCCCTAAAAGGCTATGGGGACCCTCTCTCTGGGGACCACAGGGCTTTCCCTCCTGAGCTCAGCTCTGCTCAAGGTGCTTTCTCCCAAGGCCCTGTCACTTCTACTCCATCAACCTCTTTGCTGGTCAGAATCAGGTACACAGCTGAGTGTCCCCCATCATTTTCTTTACCCCAAGACAGATGCTCTCAGGAGGCCTGTCGGATGGTTATATACACTTTCAGCACTTAGCCTGAGGCCAGGGAAGCTGAAGTTCCTCTACATGACCAGGGCTTGCCTTGATACCAATTTTGTGATTTTTACCTGGAATGTGTCATCCTTTCCTTTTCCTGGGCAGGGCAAGCAGCTCCTATAGTAACACTGCTTTGACTTTTTAATTAAAAAAAAAAAAATTATTCTGTGAAGTTTAAAGAGTTAAATAGTTCTATAAGGCTCATTACAATAGTCAGCAGTCTTCCCACTTTCTCCTCCCCAGAAACAATCACTTTTATCTCTGTTAGCTGATTCTTTTGGTGTTCCTCGATACTTCTCACAGTCTCTATTTCTTGGTCTGGGTATTCCCTTTCCAGGCTTTACCTACAGACTTCTCACTATGAAAGATGAGCTTTTAGCGCTGTCATCGCCCTCCCACCTTTCCAAGGTAAGTTTGTGTGTTATAAGTTTGTTTGGATATTATTAGGTGTTTACATTATTATATGATACCAATGCTATTTACAACTTAGTCATGTAGTATACTATGATTATTCTTCCTTTATTCTTCCTTTCTGCTGTAATTTTCTATTTTTCTTGGCTTCAACAACTGTCTTAGTTTTCTATGTGTTTATCACCAATCTAAATTAACTACCAATAGTCTATAGATTCTCCCAAGACATTCAAATACAAGTAGTTATTAATATTACCTTCTTAAAGACATTTCTCCAGAGGATCCTTTCAAATTACTTCAGTCCAAATTGGCTGCCTCCCATTCTTGCTGCAAAGCTGACATCATGGGATCACTCTGCCCTTTCACCCTGGCGATTCCTGTTACCTCTTTCTCATGTTGACTTTCATTTCCTATACCCCATATGTCTTCCTCACTCATTTTGATGGAGCATATCCTCTAGATTTTACTTTGTTTTTTAGTATGCTTTTCTTAGCCAAATGGTCTCCTCTGACCTTGCCACTCCCTTGGGTTTCCTGGCAAACTAAAATACCAGCTTTACTCTGTGCATTAGTACCTAGACTTCCAAGGTCTTCTTTCCAGTAACTTTTCCCCACCTGGGAATTTACAGGCACCTCTTCCACTTTTATCCTCTTTTATAGGCAGTAACCAGTGGTGAAGAGCCCTGGATCTGAGTCAAACAAGGTTAAAATCTTGGCTCTGATCCTTATTCCCAGTTCACTGACCCTAGATAAGTTATATAATCTATCGAAGCCTCCATGTTCTAATTTGTAAAATGGGGACAAAAGCAGTCCACAACACAAGCTGCCTCCTCTGCCACAGGATCTTTCTAGTCCAGATTCTTCTTTATTAGGAGAACTGAAGCGTAGTTTATGTATGGGATGGCTTAGAGGCACACATCAGTATTTCAGGAATTGATCTAAATATTTCCATTTATTTCTCCTTTACCACCTGTCTACATAACACATTCTATATTTACACTTCCCACAGCATATGGTGACCTTTTATGTACTCTAAAACATCCCCTCTTTCCAGTATCATGAGATAGTCCTGATTTCTAGTACCATATAGTTTACAGAATATGTCCTTGTTCACCCTACCCACACTTTACAGACTGACAGAACCTTATCCATGCTTCCTCTCCACCCTGATCTCTTCAGATTGAAAAGTCTTAATTTCTCCATCTTAGTCCAAGGGTATAGGTTATATTCTTTTTTTAATATATTTTTATTTATTTATTTTTATTTTTGACAGAGGGAGAGAAAGAGATACAGAGACAGAGACAGAGAGAGAACTGAACTGGGGGAGCTCCCAGCTCAGCCCATGGTTCTGCAGGGGCCGGGGCCGGGATTCGATCCCGGGTCCCCGGCGCTGCAAAGTGAGCGCTTAACCCACTGAGCCATCCTGGCTTCCCCTATAGGTTATATTCTATCAATGCAACAGGTGCAGAAAGGAGAGGAGCTGAACCACCAGGACTCCTTTTAGCCACAATCCTAGTCCTGTGACAGTGGTGACGTCGGCATTGGCCACAGGACTTGAGGCCCTCTCCTTGGGGACACCCGGGAGCGGGAACCAGGACATCAGGATTGGCAACTATTCAGAAGTGAAGTGGGTTTGGCTTGCTGAGCCCAGCCCAACCTCTGGCTTCTGCCTCTAGCCTGGGAGATCATTTCTTTTGCTTTCAAATTGCTGACGAAAGCTCTGAACTTTCCAGAGAAAGAACTACTTGCAGATCTACCTTCAGGGCAGGACTGGAACAGGGTGTGGGTGGGGATGAGGGCAGCAGCTCACCTCCATAGTTACTGTTAAACACAAGGCTATATCACCCAGTCATTCTGAGAAATTTTCTAGTGAGGATAATACCAGAAGTAAAAGGCCTCTAAAGGTTATTGGCTTGACAAAAAGCAGTATTTTCATTGTAACCATCATAAGGATGGAATGTGATGATGGAATAGCAGGACAGAGTGTGGCTAAACAAGACGGTGAGAAAACTTGCATCAAGATTAGGGGATTCGGGGAAGCCGGGGTGGCTCAGTGGGTTAAGCGCTCACTTTGCAGCGCCAGGGACCGGGGATCAAATCCTGGCCCCAGCCTGTGCGGACCCATATGCTGAACTGGGAGCTCCCCCAGTTCAGTTCTCTCTCTGTCTCTGTATCTCTCTCTGTCAAAATAAATAAATAAATAAATAAATATTAAAAAAAAAAAAAAGATTAGGGGATTCAGGGATGTTGGGATGGTTCAGCGGGTTAAGCACTCATCTTACAACCCTGGAGTCCAAGGATCGAATCCTGGCCCTGACCCATGCAGATCCATGTGCTGAACTGGGGTGTTCCCCTAGTTTGGTTCTTACTGGGGCAAGCTTCCTATGTGGGAGGCTTCCAGTTCAAAACTAATGACGTGTAACTATGGAGACTGCTCTAAGCCCTCCTTCTTCTGTCTGTCTGTCTCTCTCTCTCTCTCTGTCAAAAACAATAAAACAAATCTTAAAAAAGAAAAAAAGATTAGGAGATGACTTAGCCCAGTGGTCTCCAACATTTTTGGCACCAGGGACCAGTTTTATGGAAGACAATTTTTCCACAGACAGCAGGGGTGGTAGGAGTGGGAGATGGTTTAGGGATGATTTAAGTGCATTACATTTATTGTGCACTTGATTTCTATTATATATTACAATGTGATATATAATTAAAATAATTCTACAATTCACCATAATGCAGTCAAACCTCTCTGCTAATGTTAATCTGTATTTGCAGCTGCTCCCCAGCACTAGCATCACCCCCTCAGCTCCACCTCAGATCATTAGGCATTAGATTCTCATAAGGAGCGCATAACCTAGACCCCTTGCATGTGCAGTAGGTGCTCTTATGAGAATCTAACACCATTGCTGATCTGATAGGAAGTAGAGCTCAGTCGGTAATGTGAGCATGAAGAACAGCTATAAATACAGATGAAGCTTTGCTCTCCAGCTTGCCTGCTACTCACCTTCTGCTGTGTGGCTTGGTTCCTAACATGCCATGGGGTACTGGTCTCTGGCCCAGGGGTTGGGGACTCTGCCTTAGCCAACTATTAACTCCTCTGGGCACCAGAGGGTGGCTCCAGAATGAGCTCACTCTAGCCAGAGCCCTTGGCTTTCCATTTTCTGAGACACTGAGTCATTTCCTTTAACTCTCACCTTTGAACCTTCCTTTTCCCTTTCCTGGAGAAGTGACTCACTGCTGAAGTGTTGGGTGACACTGAGGATCAAGGATGGGCGATAAAAATACTCTTGATTGTGCAACTTGGGGACTAGGGATGCAGTTTGGATGGAGAATTCAATGTGCTGTCCATAAACTCCAAAGCTGGGATATTAACAATGACCACGGCTTCATCTCTTTGGGAGAAGTGGGGCAGAGAATGGGATTCAAACACAAGTTCACCCTAGATGGGTTTGCTGTGGAGCCCCTTGTTCTGCTCTTTCAAATGTGTATTTCTGTGAAAGGCAAAAAAAGCAGGCACTCAGCATGACAAATGTGGTTCACAGAAGCCTGGGTTCTTTCTCCCATCAGCTCAGTGGGGCCTGACTGGGACCCTGAGAACAGGCTTGTTTCTTTCTGGGTTTTCTCTCCAGTGAAAACAACTGTACTTCCCCAGCGTGGGAGGGGTGAAGGAAGCCAATGTGACAGATGCAGGCTCCGAGCCGGCCACTGCACTGATACAACAGACCCCTTAGAGCTGGGTAACCACAGTCTGCCCTGCTTACATGCAGTAACAGCAACAGCCCAGCTGTTTTCCCAAATGGAAACTCACCTTCCACCACCCAATTCGCTGGATGCAAACTAGATATTTTCTTCTAATTAATTTTCATGGGCCTCAAGGCTGAGCAAAACACAACAAATTTTCTCTAAAGAATGGCTCCCCAGCCAAGTCACAAGCTATTCAAGATTTAGGAACAGAGACAGCAAAATCAACCCATCTAAGAGGCCAAACAAACGAGAGCAGAGACACTCATAAAAATGGAGAAATCTTCATGTGTACATGTGTGCATATTGAAGGAAGGGTACAGCTGAGAATGTTACAACAGGAGAATTCATGCTACAAAACTTGGATTCTCCAGGAAATTAAGGCAAAAAGAAAAAAAAACACCACCTTAAAAGCTTCTGGTATAATTCTAGAAGACCAAGAAACTTGGCTCTGCAGTGATGGTTAGTTTGCTTTCTAAAGGTGCCTCAACAACAAGTGCTTTCCTCATAGTCAGGAACCTTCCCCACCCATGCATATGTGTACATGCATATGTAAGCCCTGCCCTCTCTGAGAGGGTATGAGACCCCAGAGCTCCCTAATTGTCCCCCAACCTCAGTCAGCAAGGCACTGGCAGAAGGAGGAGGAGGTCCAGGGATACCACTACCAGCTTCTAGCATCAGAGTAACAGTTTATAGAAAGGCAAACCTCCCCAAGTGATGCACTGAACACTCATATCCTCCAACTCACTCTAGAGAGGCTGGGGAGCAAAGGCCAGACACCATAGAATATTCCATATCTAACCAGGCAACCTCAGACAAAAGACGCCCAGTGACTTTTCCCCCTCGGGTTCCTACAAGTGTTGGCAGGCACATCCCTAAGCCAGGCTCTCCTCAGCAGCACACAGAAGCTGCTTCCTGTGCTTCCCAAACTTACCCAGGCAGGCACTGGGAAGGAAGGTGCCAGCAAGCCCAAGGAGGCTTTTTTCAACTGATCATCTTGGGAAAAACCAGATACAGATTTCACGGCTGGAATGCAAGGGTTGTGAAATGCTGGAAGAAGCCCCAAAGAGGGCTATGGACTCTCCTTCCTGGAAGGCGGTGGGTGGAGCATTGGCAAGAGCTAGTGGGAGTGGAGCAGGTTGCCCAGAGGGGCCTACTTTTCTGGGAAGCAGGAAGTAAGGCAAGAAAGAAAGAAAGAAAGAAAGAAAGAGAGAGAGAGAGAGAGAGAGAGAGAGAGAGAGAAAGAGAGAGAGAGAGAAAGAGAGAGAGAAAGAGAGAGAGAAAGAGAGAGAGAAAGAGAGAAAGAAAGAAGTCCCTAAGCTCTGAAGTGGGAGAGGGGCCAGAGATAGGGTTGGTTTTGTTTCTGAACATAAAGAAAACAAGACTTTCTATCAAAAAGTAGTTCTGGTATAAATTATGGCACAGTGTGTTATCTCTGGGACTTAAAAGCGTAAGGCTGACGGCAAGTTCTCTCGAGTTAAATACAAATTGAGCTTCTAACATGAGGCTTTAGCCTTGTCCTTGATGAGTTAGATGAGGTCCACCAGTGAGGGTTATTACTACCTCAGAGACAGTCGTCTATGTGTCCCTCACAAGGTCCCCGATCACAGGGTAAGGAAGATCACACCATGTTAATGGCTGATAGACAGATTGCCGTTAAGCTCCCCTCTTTTCTAACTTTGGGCAATTTACTCATCAGCTTCTCTGTACATCAGTGTCTCATCTATGATCATTTACTTCACAGAGTGACTATGAGGATGAACTATATTTACATGGTATAAAGCAGGTGGAATATTACTTAGCAGGTAGTAGGTACTATTTAAGTGTTAGTTGCTACTGAAGTATGAAAAAAACAAGTACCTAACTCTCCAAGTAGGCCAGAGCCCACCAGCTCCTCTGAACTGCAACTTCCTCAGGTCACACTCAGGCACATGAAGCCCCACGCATCAGAATGCCCCAGCCCAGAAAGCCTGACTAAAGGAAAATCAGACACGCAGACACAATAAGGCCTATGCTGGTTGCTTCCCCACAGGGAGAGGAGCAAACACTGGTGCCAGCACATTTGGGGTCGGCTTTCTTAGTCGCAATTCATGTGGTTTATCTGAAACAGGGTCAGGTCCCAGAGTGGGCAGCACAGATATTACAACTGTGCTTGCTAATCTGAACTAAGTCTGTCATTGATCCTGAAATAATAGGGAGCTGGAATCTTGAGAGACTTGAGGGGTGTGTTGGAAAATGTTCTTGGCAAAGGAGGAGGAACCATTTCTCAACCAACTGTTAACAAATTAGTAACCAGCACCAAGAACCTCAGAGGAGATGATCTGATTCTCTCCAAACTGCAGATCCGGCACCTTGGAAATCTGACTGAGTACTTGAGCTGCAGGGAGGGGAGACACCCCAGAGGGCTGGCACCTCTTGTCTATTCCCACCCATCTCTCTGTAGTTCAGCCAAGTCAGGCCAAAGGGTGGAGGCTGCAGCTTTTGCCTTGTGTCTACAAACAGCCCTTGGACCAGATCCAATGCCCATTGTTCGGTCAGGAGGGGCCGAGTATGGGCTGTATGTGTGCATCCAGGAACCTAAAGCCTTACAATATCTGGGGACATAGTAGCCGGAAGTATGCCCAAGACAGGGAGAGAGATCTCAGGTCTATCCCAGATATACAAGAGGGGCAAGTGGGATGTGTCTCCACTCCCCAGCAACTAGAACCTTCCAGAGCCGAGAGGACCATCTGGTGTAAGACTGTCTACAAGTTACAGGCAATATGCTTGGGCCTTTAAGCCTTCAAGTACCTCCCGGTCTATCACCAGTGCCAATGGGGCCTAGAAGGAGAAGCCACAACCTCAAGGCACAAGAGGAGTGTGGCCCTGGGACAGGGTCCAGACTCACAGGTGGAGAGTTTCCAGATGCCCCATGACCCAGCCTGGCCATCTGTTGCTGCCAAGGGAGATCACGGTGCCTTGAGCCAGCTACTTCAAGGCAGCTGGCTGGAAAAACCCACTGGCTGGAGTTGAAAACTGCTCTGAGGCAGCAGTGAAGGTTTCTCCTGACTCTTACCAAAGAGTTTAACTCTCATGGCTTCTGGATGGCAGATTCACCAGGTGAGCCATCTTGGGCAGCCCTGTTCCCACAATAACTCTCCCTACTCCACAATCTGCTCCCAAGTTGCAACCTTAACTTTAACTAGCCAGGTCTCCCTGTTCCATCCTTGTCAGCTTGTTAAAATTCTAGGGCACCTTTAAGGTCTATCGCATCTTCCTCCTCCTCCGAGAAGCCCTCCCTAACCACTCCAGATCATGCTGACTTGTCTGTATTGCATTAAATCACTATTGCTTTTGGGGCTTGTGGATGAGCATCTGGAACTAGAATTCAAAGATGTAGCTATTTCTAACAAATTGCATCTATAGCCAGACTCACACCAACTAATTAAACAGTTTTAACTCATGTGCCCCCAAAGAGCCTACACCCCAGATGGACCCCTGTAATGTAGACTTTTTAGAATAAGGATGGGTCACCCTGGTCTTGCAAGAGTGGGCTATTTCCATTTTAGCCTAGAGTGCTGCCACTTCCTCCCTGACAGGCAAGGTCCCTGCTCTGGCTCACCAGCTCCCAGGATCCTCTGTCAGCAGCTATTCACCAGAGCTGCCCTGGGACTAAGAGCAGAGGGGGCTGCCCAGCTCCAACCCTGCCCACCATTTGTCCCCTATCAGAGGAAGAGAGGTCAGCAGGAAATGGATCTGATCTCTGGGGCCACAGAATCTCCCAAGGGTTATAGAGGCTGCTGGACAGGCAGCAGAGGCTTGCAAAGGACTTCCCTGCCCTGCCCTGGGCCCCATAGAAGATAAGCAGGAAGAAGGGAGTCCAGTATGGGGCTGGCCAGACAGAGAGGCCCCTGGGGTTGCAGCTATCAGCCGGAGACCAGGCTCCAGGAAGGAAGGAAGGGCAACTCTGGCTGAGGCCGAGATAAGAAGGAGAGCCGTGCTCAGTAGCACAATGGGCTCTAACAAGCCTGGGAGGCCCCAAGTCAGATTTTTGCCCCAACTTGGCCTCCTGTCTGCTCACACAGCCCATGTAAATATTTACTAATGTTTATATTCCTGCTCTGCTAGGTCCCCTCTGAGGCCCTTCCCTATTACCCACAGATCAGTTTGCTCCAGATCTTGGGCTCATCTAGCAAGGGCTATCAGGATTGTTCTCTCATGCAAGCTACAAAAACAGGCCCTTTAGGACAAAACTGTGCCCTGTTCTAGCCCTGGGACACTGCTTTCAGGAAGCTGTACTAACTCCGTGTGTGTGGGGAACTTACGGGGCCCGGTCATGGGTGAGGCCGTTCTGCCGCTGAGTGTTGATTGGTGGAAGAACAGGTTTGCTGTTGATCTCAAGTCCTCTCCTCAGGGTCTCTCGGATCTGCTCCGTGTCTGCAACAATACCACTCAGTTGCCTGGTGACCCTCTGGACTCCCAGCATCCCCCAACCCTACCCTTGGAAGCTGGCTTTGCAGACATGTTGGGAAAACAACACCATGAAGGCCTCCTGAGCCTGTCAGTGGTGAGAACTGAGTGAGTACAGCATGGTGACACAGGGCAGATAGACACCATGTTCTCCAGAAACTTTTGGTCTACAGAGTACCATTCTTATAGAAGACAAGGGCTGGCCTCTGGACTTAGGAAGGACACCCTTCAAGACAGGACTCTTCTCCATTGTTCTGTCTTTTCCTGCAACACAGCCCCCAGCTTTAACTGTAACACAGCTCCAGACAGAGACTGCAAAGGCCTTTCCCATTGTCCAAGACCATCTAGGGGTTCTGCCCATTGAAATGAATGCCAGTAAGGGCTGCAAGTCCCCACTATAGTGGGCAGGTATCTCTTCCACAAGTTTCTGGGTTCTGGGTGGTCAACTGGTATCTGGCTCTGCCACTCCTTCCCCGTGCGCTAGGTCAGTGGAATGGTGAGGTCATCTCCCTACTTTGGTTCAGGGCACCCTGCCTCTCCATGGGTCTAGCAAAGGCCAGGAGTTGAGGCAGGAGTCCCTTGTGGGATTATTTCTTTGCAAGGTACTTTGCTGGTCATAGGGTGAAGCCTACTAGTCTGGTCCCCTATATGGAGATTTTTGTTCTAAGACTTACCTCTGCAAACTACAAACACATTCAAAAAAGCAAGTTAACATTAATTGCCCAAAGGGTAGGATTAGAATGGATGATAAAAATAATGACTAACTTTTCTGTTTGACTTGTTATAGTAGTATGGATTACTTTTATAATTAAAAAAAAATCCAAGGGAAGCTGGGATGGCTCAGCGGGTTAAGTGCTCGCTTTGCAGCCCTGGAGACCAAGGATCGAATCCCGGCACCAGCCCCCACATGCTGAACTGGGGTGCACCCCCAGTTCAGTTCTTGCCGGGGTCTATGCAGGAGGCTCCCAGCCCAGTTCCTGCCCTGCGCAGCCCGGCACCCACCTGTGCAGTGAAACTATATGGAAAACTAATGCTGTCAATTATGGAGTCTGCTCTGGGCCCTCCCGCTTCTCTCTGTCTCTCTGTAAAAAATAAAATTAAAAAAAAACAACAATAAAAATAAATCTTAAAAAAAAAATCCACTAATGGTGAAATTTTGGACAAGTCTATGCATACCTCTTTAAACCACTTCTTTAGTCAAAAGCAGCTGAATGATTCCAATAACTGTATATATTCTCTGGGAATCTCCCACAGCTTTAGTACACCATTAGAAAAAGCAGGAAGGAAAGAAAGGGATCAGATACTTGTGCTAGAGGTTTAAGTTATCTTTTATGGAAAGAGAAAACCTTTAGGTGCTATCATATATGTGAGTATTTTATTCAGAAGTGTAGGTATCTTAGTCTTCAAAAAATAAGGAAAGGTAGAATAGAGAAAGGAAGCAGAAAAAGAAGTTGTAAACATACACATATGTAAATGGCTGCTTTTCATTTAGAGTTAGTTATAAGTGCCCTTTGCTAAAAATCACCACTGTTTCTACAGCTAAGAAAAACATGGTGAGCTTCCAAACAGGAGAGCCATATCCTCCTTCTCCAACCAAAGCCCCACCCAGAATGCAGTGGTCATAGGGTCCCATGCCCCTAGCCTCTTACACTGTTTATCTGCAGGGCAGTGGGACAGGGAAGTTTTGCAAGCTGCTTCACACTCAGGTCTCTCTACTTTAAGGCCTGGGAGGGCCTGAGGCCAGTGATCCTCAGGTCTGGCATGCCTTTCAGGCCAGAGCTGGGCCTGTGTCAATTCTGTGGCTGGCCAATGCTTATTCTCTTGCACTTTGGTGGACTGTGACCTTTTCCTGTAACTGTTCTATGGCTTCTACTCACCTCCATGATCTCAGATTGCAAGGGGTAAATCTAAAACACAATGGTCACTGAGGGCAGTGCATTTGAAATACACACAGGAAATACAGGAGAAATGAGACAATAAAGCTCCCTTAATTCCACCCTGCTGGAAGACTTCACATGCTGTTTAAATAGTGCCAGGAAAGAAACTACTGAATGGGCTGTTTGTAGTAGAGACCCACCTTATAGAGCCTGAAAACCACGCCTGGGGAAAGAAAAGGGGGAAGGCCAGGTGAAGCTGCCTACCTTTGCCAGAGAGCCGCCGGGGCTGCATGCCAATGCAGATGCTCCGGCTGTCCTCATCATCTTCAGGGGGCCGGCTCAGGTCATCCCAGGCACACTTGGCACTGACGCCGCTTAGATTGGAGCCGTCCGTCTCAATACCTTTGTCAACTCTCTCCTGCTTGGAAGGAACCAAAGAGCCAGAGTTCCTTCAGCCAACTGGTGGCCCAAGGTCACTCCATCTTTCCAGAATTTACTGAGCCCTTGTAGGTGCTGAGCATAGGACAAGTGCTAGAAAAGCAGGATCTCTGATATTGTTCTGCCCTGGTTACTAATGCCTGATAAGTCTTTGCCAGCCACCAGACTTCTCCAGGGGAAACAGGGATTAGGGGAAGCCAGGAAGAATAAAAATCCCAAGGGAAGCTTTTCCTCTATTAACCTTCCAGTAAAACGACCTTTACACCTGTTGTGGAGCCTCTACTCCGTCCACTCCCATGCTGGCCTATGTTGCTGATGTGGCAGAGTCAGGAACTACTTTCCTGAGCAAAGGCATAGTCCTTTCTCTTCTCTCATCACCTAGGAAGAACCTTCTCTGCCCCCCAAAACTGATGCTACAGAGGACAGGGTGGAAGCCTGCCACAGGTAGAGAGGCCAGGACTCAATTCAACTTCTCCCTCATCTTCACATCTGCAGTTTCCTCTTCTAACAGCAGGGGGTGTGGTCACACAGCAAAGAACCACCAGAGAGCTGAAGGGCAGGAATTCCTGCACTGCTAACTTGTTTGGCAAAGGATTCTTGTTAGAGTTTCTTTTCCATTTCTTGGAATGAAATGGGGGTCTGGAGGGCACTGAGCATCTGCAGATCCCACCAGAGGCCCTGTCTTCATGAAGACATTGGCACTGTTGAGTCCAAACACTCTCCAAATGACCTCATCAAAAGGCCTCAAGGAAAAGTTGTACCCAAATGGCCCTGAGATTTCTGGTAAAACAGAGTTCTGTAATGCTGGGCTTTGGATTAAAGGTCATTTGGAAGGTTCTAGCAATCTTGCTCATTAACCATGTGGGCCAAATAAAGCTCCTGAGTGAGCACCTCGATAAGAGCCTGTACCTCCCTGTCTGCCTGTCCTTCTCTCCGTGTTTCCTTCCACAGGCACCAGACTGGACTATCTGGGGAAGCACAAGGTAAGCTTGCATAAGGTCCTTATTTCCCGAGTCCAGGCCCTGCCCTGGACGCCTCCTTCCCATCAATCATACTCTCCTCCTTTCCAGTGCTACCATTAGCCTAGGCCCTAAGCAAAGGTGGGATTCTGAGCAGTTACAGGGAGCTGACAACAGGGAGCAGCTCTGGGCTCCAGGCAGGAGCATGTGGGCCCTAGTTTGCTCAGGGTAGAGTTTGAGCTCTTCCCTCTCCACTGGCCACCCTCAGGTCCCTCAATGAAGCAAAAAGCTGAGGACACCTCTTGACTCAACTACCAGAGACCACCACTTACTTACTTCATAAAAAAAAAAAGAAAAAGAGTTAAAACCCAGAGAAGTTTGGGACTTGTCCAGGTACCGGTACATAGCTAGCTAGTGGTGGAGTGCTGGGGAAAAGGAACAGCAGCCAGTTCTACAATGAAGCACCTGCAAGCAGGCCCCAGACTGGCACAAGTGAGCACAGAGGAGTGCCCCCCTGGTGCACACAGTCACCAGGAAAGGAAGATGGACGTTCTCATCAAGACTCACCTCCTTGTTTTTAAAGACCACTAGGTGCTCTTGCTCCTGCTGGCTGTCTCAGGGGAGCCTAAAGACTAGGAAGAGAACTACTCTTGGCATGCAGAGAAAGGAAGGGCTGCTCACCCTACTGGTTCAATGGACCAGGTTCTTTCTTAGTCCTTGGCACTTATGACAGGGGCCAAACAATATCCCAGTGCCCCAAGCTGGATGCCAGTGTGGCTGTAGAACAATGGCTTAGAGAAACATAGCCTTAATAGTTCCTGATTCTTGCATAAGCAGAAGGTACAAGGAAACCAAGTTTCAAGTAGAGATAACAGGATCCTGGCAGCAATTTAAAACTTCAGTGTTGGGCACTAGGAAAAGAGAGGAGCATCATCTGTGAATGAGGAGGGCTTCTGCCCAAGAACTCACAGGTCTGCAATAAAGAATGCTGGGACTGCTGGCTCTGTGTCCACCTACTACCTCTCCCCTGCTGCCTCTTGTCCCTTCTAGAAGACATGTAACTCCTGGAATCTTCCTGTGGCCTACTAGATTTTTACAGAGGCACACAACATTGAGAGATGGCAATGACCTGCCGTTTGTTGGGGGTGGGGGTGGGGTGGGGTGGGGGAGGAAGCAGGCACTGCCAGGCACATTATTAGCTGCCTGCAGCTCCTACTTCATAAGGAGCCCATAGGAAAGGAGGTTATGTTCTTTGTGGCTTTCAAAATTCACCTGCATGCAAAGAGTGCTTCTTTTAAAAAAGCAAAGACAACCCTGAAACTCTGTACAGCTGGGCCATAGTGAGTGGGCAACTATAGGCCTGTATGTATAAAGACTTCCTTTACACATCAAAGAATGGCAACCTACCCAGGGAAGGAGCTTGGTATCTGGCTGCCCAAGATGAAAATGTATCTAAGAAGGGGATGGGATCATTAGATCAGTTAGGGCACTCCTGCAGTGGGCTTTGGGGTCAATATCATCTGTTCTGTCTGTTACAGGGTGATGGTAGCAGTGGTGGCATGGCTCCTTGTAAGAACATCTGTGTTCTTTTAAGAAGGGGGAGTGTGAGGGTGAATACTAGGCTAACAGCATCCACTATATTGATTCTCCTTAGTTGCTGGTGATCTTTTGTTAAGTCTGGTTTATTGATATATGATTTGTATACAATAAAATTACCCTTTTTAAAAGTAAAAAAATACATGTGTCTGAGACCATTTTTCTTAGCCTGAAATCTCTGCTCCCTTATGAACTCTGCAGAATTCAGGGTACAAGTTCCAAATCATGACATATTTCTACTCACTCACAGATAAAGCTCCTCCATTTTCCCAGGATGAAAGCCAGTGTTATTTGGAAGAGGCCTAGGCACAATGTGCTAGAAAGGTTTTCCTCACTCAAGACATACTTGCAGGTGTGGATCGATCTCAAATATGGTCTCTCCCCTCCGCATGTCAGTAATCAGCCAGGGGCCACCGGCGCTGTGGGCAAAGAAAGGGAACCAGATGGTAACTGAGGGTTTGGGCTGAGCCCAGAACACAGGGCAGTGGTTAGTGGTAGGGGGTCATCAGGGAGTGAGTTGTCAGGAGGCCCTGATGTGAAAAACTAGTGCCTGAACACCACTGTAAGGGAAGGCCCATGTGTGGGGGGAAGTGAACTCCCACCCCCAAGCCTGGGAAGCCAGGCACCCACCTCCTGGGAAGGAAGTGTACTCACACGGGCACCATCCGCAGCAGCTCCAGGATGCCCTGCCCGTTCCACTGCTGGGCTGCATGGAGCTCCTCAGTACAGACACCAACAATCTGAGACCCGGGGACAAGATGCCATTGTGCGTTAATGGCTATTCCTCTCACTCATTCAGAAGGTCAGCCCCCCCAGGCTCTGTCAGGGTCACCTCAAGTGATGGGACCACCAGCAGGATCTGTGCTCAGGGGCTGGTGCATCCAAAATGGGTGGTTCCTTCAGGAGGGAAGAGTTGCCTGGGCTAGAATACGAATGGGTCCACATATGGGGCACTGAGGCCTGATTCTTGTCCTGCTATGATAGGTCAGGTGTCTGTTGACACAAAGTCTATCTCTAGACTGCAGAGGAGAAAATCAAGGACTTACCAACTTAGGATGGATCCCCAGCCTACAGCCCTAGAAGAGGAAAGGTCCAGAGAGACATGCCTACCCCAAGATCATGGGCAATGTAAACAGGCTTGGAATGAGGACCAGAGGGCCCCAGTAGCTGCCAGAGAAGCTCCCTACCTTATCAGGGGCTGAGCCTTTGAGTAAATCTCAAGGGAAACAACTAAACCTTTGCATGGACATCATCATGATCAAAAGGACATCTGCAGTTTGGGGGATGCACATCCTTTCTGGGTAGTGGGGAGTCCAGTCCAAAGCTGCCTTCCTGCTGGGAGCTCCTGTGCGTGTGGCTACCTGACTCTTCACTAGTTCACAGAAAGACCCTCCTCAGCTACAATCATTCTTTCCTACACAAATAGCTGCTGTCCCTTCTTCCTTCTTCTATCTCAGCAGATTAAATCGGACCATCTGAACTGATTTGAACAACCATCAGAGGGAACAGAAAATAGAAGACTAAGGGAATCTCCTGTCCCCTTCACTCTCACTACTCAAGCCCTCCTGTCTTCCCAGGACTTTCCCACAGGGAACACTCAAGTCCATGTCCCACCTGTACCTCACCTGCAGAAAGGTAACTACCCCAAAGGGTGTCTGCACGGGTTGCATCTGTGGGTCCTCTGTCAACAGCATGTGCTGAATTCTTGACTCACTGTTATCCAAAGGGCTGTGCCAAGACACATGGTCCCCGCTGCAGAACGTGTTCTCTGTGGAAGAGACAGGAGGATCCTCAGTACTTAAGGTCCTGCAGCCAGGCCTGGAACCCAAACTAGAATCTGATAAGCTCAGGCCAGGAGGCTCCCCAGTCTTCCAAGGTAGCCCCTGTGAAGGAGGTGAAGCATTCATATGGATGGGAGCAAAGAGTGGAGATTTCTCTCAAACCAAACATACTCTGCTGGTCAATTCTGCCAGCCTTCAGTAGAATAGGTCAGGCTGCCAGTGTACACGCTCACTTGGCCTGGCAAGTCCAAAGGCTTCTGGCATCTGCTCCACTTCCGCAGCACCTTCACTTATTTGGGAGGGGGGACAACCATGATTGGGTCTACCAAGAAAGAATTAAGTGATTTACTGTGGGGGTCACCTTGATCAGAAATCAAAGGAAGACTGGAGGGCAGTGAAAGCCTTTCACCTTGGAAAAACAGACCAGGATTTCTGTGCCGCTGAAACTGCTCAAAAGGGAACACCTAACCTTGGGAAGTCTTGGAGATCTGTCAGCAGTTTCCCCCAGGTAGACAAATTTAGGGAACAGTTCCTCGGGGAGGAACACAGGAGGCTTGACGTCAATGAAGGTCTGGATTGTACCTCACACACCTTAGCAGAGTTATAAGCCTGAAGGAATGGCTATTTCCATGAGGACACAAACACTGTACTCAGGCTGCACAACAGAAGCATGTGCAAACACAGCCACCTCATACCCTGACACTGAACTTCACAAGGCCCATTACTTAAGAATACTTTGTTTTAAGATAGAATAACCACAAGGAAAGAACCAGCCACATGGTGTGAAGTCTTCCACCACCCCTGACTCTTTTTTTTTTTTTTTTAATATTA
>PVKE010017743.1:0-30395 GCA_004027555.1 Craseonycteris thonglongyai
TGGGCAACATGTTGATCGTGGCCCACTAGTGGACCTCCAAGCAATTTTGCGGTGATCACCTGAATAATAAATATCTAGTGGGCTGCGACACTTACAGAAGTAGCCCTTGCCCTGAGAAAGTCTGTCCAGGCCTGTAGTAGGATGGAAAGCACCAAACATTAAACACTACATGTTAGAAACTGTCCTGATAGATTAACTTACCATTAGTTTATTTTATTCATATAAGACCTCTAAATAAAGAAGCATCTCAGTTTTATAAGTAGAGAAAATGAAGCTTAAAGAAGTTAAGTAATTTGCCAATAATTACCAACCTAAGGGAACAGAGCAAAAGTTTAATTCCACAGCTCCAGCTCTGAAAGCGAACTTGCCTGAACATAAGAATTATCCAGGGCATTGTTTAAAATCTGATTCTCAGCCCACGTCCCTGGAGATTCTGATTCAGCATCTCTGAGACAGAGCACTCAAATCTATATTTCTCACAATTACCCATAGGTGATTCTTACCATGCAAGTTAGGAAAAGACTACTACCCACACCACCTCCTCATAAAGCGCACCTATTTGTGGGTCCCTTCCAGTGGGATTAGATTGCTCAAAAGATCCAAGTTTTTACCCTTTGCCTTCAGGGCAAAAGTGTTGCTTTTGTAAAGACCTGAAAATTTCCTTCAAAACTTGTCTTGAAAAATAAATGTGTGTTACTATTCAGATGTTTTCCCTTCCTACATTGTTTCTTTTCTTAGAGAAAAACACTGGATTGAGATGAAGGGATTTCCAAAACTATATAATAACATTGGAGGGTGAGCAGCATTTTTTGCATGACTCCTAGTAATAAAAAACAGCAAATGATTGAAGAAATATTCACAGAACTAGAACTACCACTGTGTGCCTTACAGAGATGAATTAACTTTGTTGGAGGATCAGGTTTACACACTCAACCATCCCAATATTCTCTAGTTGTTCACAAACTTTAGGGTATGGGGGAGACAGAAGATTCCACTTTAGTAAGTTCATAGTGGGGCTCAAGAATCTACATTTTGAAAGAGCATGTGGAATAATTCTAATGCAAATGCCTACAAACCACAATTCAAAGAACAAAACAAAACTGTGACAAGGATGCCAGGATGGCTCAACAGGTTGAGTGCTTGCCTTGCAACCACAAGGTCTGAGAATCAAATTCCAACCCCAGCCCGTGCAAACCCACGAGCTGAACTGCAGTGTGCAACTGGTAACTACCAGGATGGCAGCTTGAGCACTGTATGAAACAGACCATAGATTAAATCTGACCCACTAATAAGAGTGCCAATCCCTGATCTAGAGGACAGGAAGAACGTGAAAATATTAATCATGTTTCTTGTGGTTTCTTTTCTGTTCTCTCATCTAAGCCTTATTATTTGCCATCTCCCTAATAATACTTCTTACTCATTCACTGTGTGTGCCAGGCCCTGTGTCAGGTACTTTAAATTCATTGCAGAATCTCATTGAACAATCCTTTGTGGTTGTTACTATTATTATCCCCACTTTATAGATGAGAAAACTGAGGCTTAGGGAAGTTCAGTAATTTTCCCAAGATCACATTGCAAATCAGTCACAGTATCAAGTCTGCTTGATTCCAAATCTCTCATTTGTTCTTTCCACTAGAACCTGACCATAGCAGCTCTTCCTTCTGTCTATCTACTTTCAATCCATCCTAAACCTTTTTCCAACCAGTCTTCCTAAAACATCAGTTTGATCATGATATTTGCCTGCTCAGAATCCTTCAGTGACTCTCTATTATTTACTCAATAGAGCAAAAGCTCCTCTGTTTAGCTCCTGATATGACCCCAGCTTAACTTCTCAGCTTTATTCTCTCTCCCCTGTGTTTCTCCAATTCTCAGTCTGAATGATCCTATTAGTTCCCCATCAGGCACCATGGCAGCTTTTCATCACCATGTTTTTCCTCACACCACCCTCTCTCCAAAAACATTCTCCCCACCTTGCATCTCTACTTATCTCTGCCCTCTGAATCTCCTACATCAACCACGCTTAGGGTAAAAATGAGTGTGTGTGTGTGTGTGTGTGTACACACGCATGTATGTGCACACACACACATATCTAATAGTTCCTGAGGAAATGACAAAGTTACTCTGCAAAGTGCATGTAATTGTCACTTGGTATTCATTACATATATCAAATGCAAAACTGGAAAAAATGTAGTATTCAGAAAAAACTTTAAACAAATGAAAAAGTGAACAAGAATGAGATAGGAACTGAAATCGCTTAAATGTTCGTTCAAACAGGAGAACAGGTCAACCTCCAGACTCAGTGAAGCAGGTCTGGGTTGAGGAGGATTGACACAATTGGGTGCCACAATTTCCAAGCTAAGCACTTTTCTTCAGCAAATCATGTGCTTTACAATCCCTGATAGGCTTGTCGTTAATCAGTATCAAGTGGGTAAACTTTGCCTTTAGACAAATTTTCTCAAATCATTTCTAATGTTTCATTTACTCATTCTTTATTCATTCAAGAAACAGTTATTGAGTTCCTGCTATAATCCAGGCAGTCTGTTAGGTGCTATAATGGTAAAACTAACAGAGAGCTAAATCCGGTAGAGAAATTGGGCCTCACTGTGCATAATAGAAGCAACAGCAACCATTTGTTAAGTACTCCTCAATGTGCCTCGATAGCAAAAAATGGTTTTCTTCTGGTGGTTGGTTGAAGTTCTTTCTCTATGTGTTCTCTTCAGCATAGTATAAATGTTTCATAACAGTCTTAACCTGGCTACTTCTCCTGTGGATATTTGCATGTTTAAACTCACTAGCTAAAGAAGTAATCTAAAAGAGTTGGAATTTCAACAGGGTGGCAGACAGGTGGGAGAGATATCTAGAAACAAAGACTCATCTGGTATTTGATCTGAAAGATCTGAGCCCAGTTCTATACACAAGGGCTGGTTTTGAAAAATTAATGTAAAAGTCCCAATTTTGCTGTGTTAGTTGTTATTGCTAAGCAATGGATTCTTTTCCAAAACTCCAAGCTTCCCTCTGGGTTTGTGACTCTCTACCTTAATTTGAAACAAGGCACCCAGAGAGGTATCCTGTGAATACTTGGTTACTTATAGGAAAATATGAATGCTTCAAAAATAAATGCACTGCCAACAGCTCAGAGCTGCAGAAGGTTGTGCCTAGAACTGTCAAATGTCAACGATAATTACCAGGCACAATGCTACTCATACATCTAGCGGGCATGATCAAAACTAATCCTTCCTGCCTTCATTTGTCTGGACAAAGTTAGGTGGGAAAGCTGCCCAGTCCGGCGCCTGGAGGCCTCACGATTTAGAAAAGGGGAGAGTCTTTGACCTAATTCTGGAACATTCTCTTTAGCTAGCTATCAAGGTTAATTTTATATAGCCATTGATCAGCTCTTGCTTTTATTTGTGCATATGTTTTTTGCATACATATATAATTTTGCATAAGTACACAGATTGTATCACACTACCAGAGTTTTTAGCCTTTTCACTGCAAAGTAAAATATAATACAATGCAGAAAATGATTCAAAACAAATGTAAATCTTAATAAGTTATTATAACCAGCGCCCAGGTCAAGAAATAGGATAGGATTTTGCAGTCACATTAGGAATCCTTATCATATGCTCTGTCCCAGCCACTACCTCTCTCTTCTAAAAAGCAACCACCACAGGACTTTTATAATAATCTCTTCCTCATGTTTTTTGTTACTTCCAGTTTTATAATCCATTTATAAGTGAGGTCATATGTTTCCTGATGCTTTCAGTCTGACTTATTTCACTTAATAAGATGGTTTCAAAGTCCATCCATGTTGTCACAAATGACTGTATTTCATCTTATCGCTGAGTACTATTCCATTGCGTGAATGTACCATAACTTCCTCATGTTTTTTTATGGTCATGTCACACAAGTGTGAAATCCTAGACACTATAGCTTGGTCTTGCCCATTTTTTTAATATTTTAAAAAGTTTCCATTTCTTCCTGTCATAAGTTCCCATTACATCCTTTTCTTTTCTTTACAGGTTATCTATAAAAACCTCAGCATGCTGTGTTTAAGGGTTTTGTTTTTCAGTATATTTTATGCCCATCAACCCTCATGCTTCCCCCCCCCCCCCCCCCCCCCCCCCCCCCCCCCCCCCCCCCCCCCCCCCCGCCACATCCCACAACTTCCCTCCCCTGCTCTGCACCAAGTAACTCGGGCTAACATCCAACTGTGTACCCTTCAGTATTTCCCTCCACGCTCATGTGTTATAGATGAAGGTGGTTTATTGGAGACCTGTGCCCAGGGAGCAGGAGCCAGGGAGCAGAAGAGTGAGACAAGAAAGAAGGGTAAAGGGAGCTGTCGAGCTGGACACCACTGTGGTCACCTGGCGCAGGCCTCAGAGGACCTCCACAGACAGTGCCTCAGAGCTGCCTTGGAAGGAAGGGAGGCTGGAGCACTTGTGCCCAGCTCTCAGCTCTCTCGGCTGGGGATCGCCTGCCAGGGTGAGACACTCCTCTAGAGGCCCAGTACTCTCCTGGACTCTGGAGTAAGTAAGCCCCAAGGCAGAACAACAGGGGGACACTGAGGCACATATATGAGGGGGTGCTGCCAGCATGCAGGTCATCAGCTACCACAGAGACACCAAAATCACAAGACGGCCACAGGCAGGTGACACAGGCACAGAGAGCACCTGCTACTGCCCCTCCCAGTCAAATATTAACCTGGCTTCCTGCAGTATCTCCCTGTCCTTCCCAAATGGGCTTCACTTTCCTGCTTTCAGCATCTGGTTAATGCTTTTTCTTCCCCGTGCAATGACACCCCCACACACACACACTTTAATCTGAGCCTTAAATAATCCTACCAACTTTCAAAGCCCTGCTTCAAATACCACCTTTGGGAGGCAGCACCGTGTGGGGAGAGTTTGGACTTTGGGGTCCAATGTTGGTATCAAGTCCTGACTCCGCCTCTTCCTGCTGCATCAGAGATGTAAAGAGCTTCTCGGGGGGGGTCTCTGCAAGGCAGATGCCCCCCCCCCCCAGAGCCTGTGCTGGAGACAGCAGCCCTCTGCAGCAAAGGTTTCCACAAGCAAATGCCCAGAATGTTCTGGCCAATGATTTCTGCTGCCATGGAAACAAGAAACCACCTGCATAAAAGAAAGCAGCAGAGGGTCCAAAAGAGCAGAACAGGTTTTGATAACCACATAAAACCGATCTTCTGCACAGCCCTTTAGCAAGGTCCTCTGTCCCCCACAACCCTTTTAATTAGTCTCTGAACCCCATTTCCAGATCTGTGGCCTGGGCCAGAGAGATTGAGTCACCCAATAAAAGCACACAAAACTCGGGATGTTTCCAGAATACACTGGAAGATGAAAAATTTTCCCTCCACAGAAAAACAAAGAAGGGAGGGGCAAGTACGTATGACCCTTCACTCGCAGAAGGGGAAACGTCTGTATGTGACAAGCTGGAGACGATTCAGGTATGTGCCACTGTGGTCACATTGTGCACATGTCATTTCCCACTCGTCTCTGAGGCCAGCATGCCAAAACTGACACTATCTCAGAGCTTGAGAATTATTCCCTGCAAAATGACAACAAATAACTTTGTTATAAACAAGTTCATACAGAAGTCCTCCCTCTTAATTTAATTTCAGGAGAAATGAAGCTAATCCTTTAATTACGCAGCATGTTTATCTGTCAAAGTGACTTTCTGCTGAAAAGTACTTTGCTATCACAGAGGCTTGCTGATAGCTATCTGCTCAAAGAATTTATTATGTGATAGAAAAATTCCCTTCTCAAAAAAAAAAAAAAAAAAAGAGCAGAGGGTGCAACACTAAATTTTTTTAAGACTGATACAGGCCTAATCATCATCGGCCTTTCCCCTGCACCAGCCTCCTGCTGGGGCGCTACAGACAAAGTCTTTGGGACCCAGGTCTCAGGGCTGTCCAGCCTGCGGTCAGCTACCAGGGGAGTGTTTCCAGAAGGGCAGAAGAGGATTGTATTGAGGGGGAGCCACAAATAAAGTCTCAGATCCAGCTGAGGAGTCACCTATCTGCTTGAAGGCCTGAAGAAGTCCTCCTGGTGAGGCTCGTGCTGAAGGAAGTTCTGGTATTAGCCCTGAACAGGGCAGCACTGGTTCCGGGAAAGTGTCTTGGGAAGCTGGGGCGGGAGTCCTGGCCGGGCCATGTGGGAGCCATATGACGCTGGCCAAATCCCAGAACCCTGATGAAAGTCACTTTCCAAAAATAGAAATAGCACCCTCTACCTTACAAGACACTTGTTAGGATTAATGAGAGAGTGAGTAGGAAAGCACTGTGCCAAGTGCAAAGTAAATACATGCGAGTAGTGGACTATTAACTGGTCGCTACCATGGGTTTTGTTTAGAGATTCGTGGAGCCCAAGCGAGCCATTTCAGCTCATTCATTTCATCTCACTTCCCATACCACCAGGCTCCCTACGTCCTGTGGCAACTCTAGGCACAGGCAAATAAATTGACTCAAACAACCTGTACGTAGTCAAATACATTCTAAAATGTATACACATATATACACACACTTATAAGTACATAGAAAAGTTTATGATGTTACACAAAGGGGTGTGAAATTTAGAGGACTAGGGAAGGATAATGATTTTTTTTTAATTGATTTTGACAGAGAGAGAGAAAGAGATACAGAGTCAGAGACAGAGAGAAGGGGGAGGGCCCAGAACAGTATCCATAGTTGCACATATTGGTTTCTCCACATAGTTTCATTCCACAGGTGGGAGTGGGGCTGCACAGGGAAGGAACTGGGCCGGGGTCTCACCCCAGTGAGAACTGAACTGGAAGCACTCCCCAGTTCAGCATGTGGGTCTACATGGGCCAGGGCCGGGATTCGATCCTCGGTCCCCGGGGCTGCAAAGTAAGCGCTTTAACCCACTGAGCCATCCTGGCTTCCCAGGATAATAATTTTTAATTTGTCACTTAATTACAATTTAAATGCTGTGTAAAATTTTTAACATGCATTTATATTATTTTCATAATATAAAATGGAGGGTGGGTGGGAATTACTGTCTTATTTATACTGTATACTCAAACCCCAGCAACAGTAAATAAGAATATTATTAAAAACAAACCAGATACCTCTGTGGTCTATCCTGACTATTCTGACTATAAAACTCTCTGGAACTATATGAATTCTTTACTTGGGGACCTAAAGAACTATAGATAGCTTCTTAAAACCTCCAGAAAAAAACTCCAAGCATAAATATTCCTGACCTACAGCTTTTCTTAGGTATAATTATTTCCTATTTTATTAATGTACTTATGAATCCTCTGCCGCCCTCCAAAAAAAAATTTTTGAGATTTATTAAAATGTGTGTAAACAGCTCTATAAGATTAAAATAAGTGAGAAAGCAAACAAATGGCAAGTACAGGGAGGAAAAATAAATGAAGTCAGTAATAGGATTAGTAGAAAAAAACTTATGCTGCAACATCCTGGTGTCTCACTAGTTTGAATGTCCTAACATCTCTGCAAAGAGGGGAATGCAGACGTTTCAGCAGTACCCATAAAACCAAGCAAACCAGTTACTTGTGAGGAGACCAGTTATTTAGGGTGGTGAGTCCTGAGAGAAGTTTATTTCATGAATCCCCATTTTAAAAAAATGTGTGTGTGTGTGTGTGTGTGTGTGTGTGTGTGTGTGTACTGCTATATTAGCAGGGTTCTCAAAATCCTAATGAAATGAGTTTTCATAGAGAAGTATTTATTTCAGTCATGGGAAATGGTGGTGGGGGGGTAGGAGAAGATATTATTGCTCTTTACTTTCTAGTGTGGGATCTTCTTCAAAGCAAAATAACAGACATTACCTCACCTACTTTATAATCATGATATGCAATTTAGATCACTAAAGTCATCAAGAATGCTAATAACAAAACATTTTGCCTGCCTGTTCTCCCCAGCATCTAGCAGAATGCCTGGTATATAGTAAGCATTCAATAGAAGTGTTAAAACAGACGAACTTGGACTTTCTGTAGACATTCTAAAACAATCTGCTCTCCTGCTGCTTTCCAGGATGCTTTTCATCAAAGACAAATGGACTACAAAGCTGGAAAATGCACAATAGAAGTTTGGAATTTCTTTCAAAACATACTTCTTCCTTTCTCTACTTGCCCTAGGAGTGGGGAGGTGGGTGCAAAATGTTAAAAGATAAGTTTTCTGGCATGAGACCAGGAATAGTTCAAAAGGTGCTATTGTATAGCTGTCAGCTCAAGGAACTGTGCTGCAGAACTCAAGAATGATATGGGAAACCTGTGATTTAATCAGCTGCAGACTCATTACCCACATAGAGAAGCACAGATCCATCAGAGTGTCAGGCACATATTTCATGGATGGGGTGGGGGGAGATGGCATTTAGGAGTTAGGGCAAAAGTTGAAGGTGAGATCAACAGTTTAACCTGATCACTTCTCACTGCTAGGGACCTTTATTCTGGTGGCAGCTACACAGCCTCTCACCTTCAATAATCAAGAAGTAAATCCACCATGCCCTTCGGTGAAACCTCATAGAGAACTGACATTAACTGCCTTGTTGTTCGCTTTCCACACCCCAGCCACGAAACTCGTCATAAGACTAGTCAGGTATTTTACCCTGTAAAGAACTAATTTTGCATTCACACATTAACCTAGCTGCACTTCCAGGACAGAGGTGAGGAGTTTCCGTGTGGCAGGTGAAAGGGTTACTAATGGAGAGAGAAAATTCAGAAGCACCTCAAACCAGCTAATACCCACTACTAACCAAGCCATGCCACCACCTGTGGGAATGGTGAAAGTACTAAGCTGGCTTCTCATAGTGTGGTATTGTCGTTGTAAAGCAGTCAACCGAAGTTGCACAACAATTGAACTCCTGGAACCCAGTTGGTGTAGCTTTGCTGTGTGCCCTCATGTCCCCTCAGCCTGGGAGAAGCACAGCCACACTGACAGCCAGCGAGCCCCTCGAAGCTGCGTGAAGAAAGGGGCAGGCAGCACACCCATCAACCCCAGGCACGCTTATTCCCTTCATTTTCCTATAACTCTCCTTCCCCGCAAGATCGCAAGCCCATGCCTGCTCTTTCCCGTGCATCTGCGTCATCCCGGAAGAATCCTGAGTGAGTTAAAATCAGTCAAAAACGTTTACTTACTGACCAATTGCCTGTCTATCAGGGCACACCATCCGGACCAAGCAAATAGGAATTTATCCTATTTCTAAAGACATCCAAAAACCCAAATTCCTCATACTTTATTCTGTAATCCAGTAAAAGAAAAACCCTGACTGAAAGATCTCAGTGTCAAAATTTTACCCCCTAAGTAGGAGAGTATGCAAGCAGGGAGACTAAAGAGGGTTGAAGAAGGTAATAAAAATGAATGCCCTTTCCCCCCAGGGATAAAAGCCAGCCTTGCTTTTCCTTTACAGATGGAGAGGGTCGGCTACAAAAGATGGATTGTGAAAATAATTGCAGAAAGCATGGGTGTCAGGGGAGGGGCTGAGCCTGGGATTGGGCTGTCCCAGGGCTCTGGCGACAAAGTGACATCCACCTCCCTCCACCTGAGACCTCAGAGGAATTCTCTTGCCAGGCCATCGAGGTGTCACTGCTCCCAAACAAATGACAGATGCCTCAAGAAAGTTCCTCCTGCAAACAGTATCTCTCACTAGACATAAACACCTCCTTTCAAAGCTTGAAATTTATTAGCGTTCAAATGATGTTATGACCCTGAGGCTTGTGAGCCTGTCATGGATTCTATCAGCCAAGGAGACTCGATTAGCTCATGGGCCCCGGCATTTATGGCTCTGAAGTGAGCCTCTGTTCAAACAGGATTGAGGACAGATGGGACTGAACTACCCACAGGTGGATGAGTGCCACGGGAGCAGGAAGGGCACGGGGCTGCCCAGGACACCCAGGACCGAGGAGAGAACACAAAGTAATTAAGTGGGAATCAGCACCTCACCCAGCAGCCACCCAGACACCATAATGGAAAGAAATAAGCCAACCAGGAGGGAAAAGCACCAAATGCGGGGGCAATATCAAAAGTGACAAGATTGTTCATTGGGAAAAAAGTGCAAAAGATGAATAAATATCAGTAGAATTCATTCCTAAACTTCCCAAGTTGTCTAGATACAAGATGAATGAATTTTTTTTTTCCACGTTGTGGTTTGGCTTTGTTTTGATTTTTTTCATCTTTAAAAAGCTAGAGATGTGTGCATATTTTATGTGCAATTTCAAGAGCTGTGAACTTAACCAGAACACTTCAGAAAGTGAAAATTTGGACAAACACTAGAGGTTATTCACTTGGTTAGGAGTTCAGAGAAAGAAAAGGAAGCTGAGAGCCTATTGAAATTTATTAAAATTCTGAACCACCAAAGTATAGGTGGAGTAAAGAAATATTAATCACTTAAGTATTTTGTGGTAGGTTCTCATTTTTGTTAACTACTGTTCATTGTTTTAAGAATAATACACTGTGACAGTGACAAAAAAAAAAAAAAAAAAAGACATTTAGGTAAGAAACTTTGGCCTTTATCTTTGGGCCCTGTCTCTAGAACAGGAGTAATTGTATCAGGGTCTTTGAGAAAGCCCTTTCAAAGAGCAAATTCTGGGTTGATTTCCTGGGTAGCAGGCTCTGAAGATTAAACTAATCCTGTGTTTCACAGCTTTAAGTCTTTAAGAGAATACACTTCTATTTACACATATTTTGATGTTATTCAACAAATGATAAGCAAAAGACTGTTCCAAGTCTTGGGTAGGGTAAAAAAAGAAATAAAAAGAACATGGTACTTCCAGTTTCAAGAAGGTGAAGACATTTGAAAAAATAATATATACACATATAAAAGGTATATTGAAGTCATTGCATTTACAATTTATTTTCCTATATGGATAGATGAGAAATTTATACCTCACATATATGCGTAGATGTGTATATTTACATGATCCAAGATACATATCCATGTGTTGTCTAAGAGTATGTGGAGGTCTTCTCCATAAGTGACATGTGTTCAAGTTCCTGTCTTTGTAGTCCTTCTATTAGCTTGCCCACTTGCTATCCTATTACTATAGATCAGGGGTGTCAAACTGGCAGCCTGTGGGCCACATGCAGCCCACAAGGTAATTTTTTGTGGCCCATGATGCTCTGAAATAAAATGAAAATAGAAAAAATTATTATGAAGAAAATAGCGCTTAGGGGAGATGGAGGCAATACCATACACACTATTCCCTCGTTAACCCTTTAACTACTGAAGACGAGTGTACACGTGGCCCAGTGCCTTTCCTGGGGGCCTGGGGGCGTGTATAAACGCGCTGACTCAGTTCCAGCGACGTTTGTAAATGTGATGTGGCCTGCATGAATCTTGCCTGTGGCACCAAATGGCCCGTGTTTTAATTGAGTTTGACACCCCTGCTGTAGATCATAGGAAGCTGATCTCAGGCTGTTCATAAGCTGACCAGGTGTGACATTTTAAAAGGGACAGAAAACAATGGTACTGTCCTATTTCAAACAGTACTATGGTCATCCTAGTCTTACTGGGGTTCTAGCATCCTGTCTCAGTAGAGTGCTAGCTACATAAATTATGGTACAACAAAACTGTGTGTGTGTGTGTGTGTGTGTGTGTGTGTGTGTGTGTGTGTGTAGAATGGAATCCTAGATATGTCCTTAATTTTTAAAAACTGGAAGTACAGAATAGTGCTTATCATAGGTTATCATTTGTGTTTTAAGTAAAAATATATAATACATATACATGCACATATATATTATATTGCATATATATATATATAATAGTTTTTTTATATAGAGACTATCTCTAGAAGACTACAGAAAAAAGAAATAGTACTTCATTCTAGAAAAAAAATTAGGGGAAGTCTGGATGGCTCAGTGGGTTGAACGTTCATCTTGCAGCCCCAGGGTCTGCGGATTGAGTCCTGGCCCCAGCCTTTGCAGTCCCATGTGCTGAATTGGAATGTGCTTCCCATGTGAGAGGCCACCAATTCAGCCCCCAGCTCATGGGGGCGTGCCTCCCATGTGGAAGGTGCCCAGTTCCCACCTGCATGGCCCCTACCCAACTGTGTGGAATGAAACCATGTCAAAAACTGATGATGCACAGCTATGGAGACTGCTCTGGGCTCTCCCTACTTCTCTCTGTCTCTCTCTGTTTCTATCAAAAACAATAAAATAAATCCTTTAAAAAAAGAAAGAAAAAAAGATGAAAGACCTTAGGTTAAAGGCTGTAAATAAAAGTCTTAACATTTATATATACTCTGATTGGGCTTATTTAGCATTTTTTACCATAAAAATGCATCACCTTTTAATTAAAATAATTTAAAGGTCACATTAGTTGATTTTGTTATTAATTTTGTACCCTATGATATTTTATCCTGAAAACATAATTGTCTTAAAGTATATACCATTAAAGAAAATTGTCAGCTACACAGGAAGTATACTGGTATCATTATATTTTAAAATTTTCTACCTTATGGAGTATGTGGAAAATCTCTGTACCTTCTGTTCAATTTTACTATGAACCTAAAACTGCTCTAAAAAAATAGTCTTTTTTAAAAGATTGCCTGCCTACTATAGGATGATTATGAAGGTTAATAGTGCCTCAGATATGCTCAAGTGAATCACAAGACTGTTTTCTTTGTCATAAAAAAGTATAGCTACCTATTACATTGATAAATAGGTAAAATATTTTATTCTCCCATTATAATGCAAGCACTCATATGGAATTGCTTTATACTTCTCCTTTGAAATTAATATATTTGTGGGCAAGAAAAAGCCCTTACTCATCTAATTTTCTCCCACAGTCTAGTTTAACACCTGGCAAATAGTATAGGTATTGAAAAAATGTTCATCAAATAAATAAATACATAAATTGACTTCCCAGTATGATATCTTGCTTATTATAATTATATAGGTTTATTTAATGTGGTACTTTTCAAAACATTTAATTAATAACACACATTGTAACTTCAATGAGTTACATATATAATACACAACATTTCCCATGGAAATAAAATTTACCCACAAAGTTCTTTGTAGTACTAGGGGTAAGGAAGTCTAGGCAACTGAAAATGGAAAATATCACATTGGTGTTTAATTTACACCTCATTGTTTCCTAAAATTGAAGGTCAGAAGAGATGTTAGAGCACATTGAATATTCGCAGGCTCCCTGCATCTCCCATACTCCCTTGTTGAGTTAGGGCCACATCATTGTCTGGCACACAGGAATGTGGGAGGAAGTGACAAGTCCCATTCCAAGACACCTGAGAGTTGATGGGTCTCTTATCTTCCTTTGCTGGGACACTCTGGAGGTCATGAGTTGGGATGATGACCTCACAAATTGAAAGGGATCCCCAATTCACCAAATATAGAAGTTCATCTGTCAACTCACGGCAAAGTTTGTGGTGAGCAAGAAATATACTTTGGTGGTGAGAAGCCACTGAGATTTCAGAGTTATTTGTTACAACAGCATAATCTAGCCTATCGAGACTAAATGAATGAATCATCCTGGCCTTCCCTCATACAACAAGCATACAGCAAATGCTTACTATGTGTCAGACATGGTACGTGAGGTATCTTACAATACGTGCACTGCAAAACTGCCAAAAGAGATAATAAAGAATAAAAATATATAAACTGAAGGAGTGCTGATGCTGGGTAATTTTTATAATTGTGAGCCTACTAGTTACTTCAAAAGAACTTGTGCAAAAGTAAGCTTAAATGCAAAAATTGCAATTTGCCCAAATTAACTAGTGTTTTCCTGTGTCTGACTTAGTCCATGCTTCCCTAAAGAGCAGGTATTCTCTAAGTGACATTGAGAAGCAGTATGTCCAGCAATCTTTCTACTCTCCTGTTATCTAAATAGAATTCTTGGCTGTTGTTTTTTTAAGCTACAAGTCTAAAAAGAATGTTGCAAGTGCAAGTGGTCTAATATATATCAAAAACTGTCACCGGTCCTGGTCAATGCTCTTATACCTTTGTCATAAGTAGGCAGTGAGTCTATGAATTTTCTGGATTAGGGCTACTTAATGGATCAGAGATCTTAATAGATTCATAATCTCACATGACAGATATATTCATGTGAGATAAAATTCCATTGCAGTTATTTACTTTGATTCAACATCTATAACTGTCTTGTTAAAAATGCGACATGGGGAAGCCGGGATGGCTCAGTGGGTTAAGCGCTCACTTTGCAGCCCTGGGGACCGAGGATCGAATCCCAGCCCCGGCCCGTGTGGACCCATATGCTGAACTGGGGAGTGCCCCCAGTTCAGTTCTCACCGGGACGAGACCCCGGCCCAGTTCCTGCCCTGTGCAGCCCCGCCCACCTGTGGAATGAAACTATGTGGAAAAACCAATGACGTGCAACTATGGAGACTGTTCTGGGCCCTCCCCCTTCTCTCTGTCTCTGACTCTGTATCTCTCTCTCTCTTTCAAAAACAATAAAAATAAATCTTTTAAAAAAAAATGCGACATGACAGCATGATATGATAGTGAATTGGGGAGGAAGAAAAATGTTAGGGGACATTGAGGCAGAATGTAAGGGAGGCCTATTCGTTCCTGCTCATCATTTGAGTGGCAAGAAGTCAGGATAATGGGAGCTACTCAGCATTCATTCTTTGAATCTCAAGGATATCTTTTTAAAGATCAGCAGGATTTCAACAATCACCGTGAGCCAAAGAAGTCTGGAATTCCAACACACGCTGTTAGACAAACCCCAAGTCGTGGGAAAATAAAATCTTTCATTAATTTTCTGTCCAGCGCTCTAATCAGTCTCATGACTTTGCTTGGTGGAGTGTCCACAGCCACATACGGCTGTGTGTCCCTCCCTCGTTCCCTCCCTCCCGCCCGCTGCTCCTGGGCCCACTGAAGCAAAAAGCATTCTTAAAGGATTGTTTGGGAAAGGTTGTTCCCAGGTCTCCTTGTACTGGCCAGGGTTTAACCTCAAGTTTATAGAACTCCTGGGACTCTGTGGAAGCTGCAGTGACAGTTCGATTTGGAATCTGGTGTGCTGGGCAAGAAAGCCACAAACCCTGCCTAGGTACTTGATCGGCCTGGCCCTGCCTTTGAAAGATAAGCTGTCCTGAGCTGTTAGAATGAGCTATCACAGAGTTATCTCTTCTGGCTCAAGCTCTCAAGAACTGGGGTGGTCAAGCCCAAAGCGAGCTCCAGATCCTTGCATTTCCTCTTACCATTTTCATTTTTAGCTCCCTGATAACTTCTTTCGCGTTGATTTAATGGCCACGCAGGTAGCTAACCAGATTCTTTTCAAACGAAATGATAGGCTGCTTCTCAGCCTTTGAGGACCATTAGCTTGCTTTTGTTTCTTTTTCTTTCTTTGAAAACAACATTGTATAACTTTGAAATAATCCTTTTCTTTATTAGATATTTTCTCAAAGTGTGTTCCAAAATTCACGCAAGAAGTAATTTTGATAGAAAACACAGGTTTATAATTAAAAATTGTAAATTTTCATTGCTCAACAATGAAAATGTGTTGTTCTTTCATGTAGCATTCCATTTTTAATAACCCTGAACTGTCAGCTGTCACGCTGTCTTTTTTTTTCATTGGCAACACTTTACCGCACAAATGAAGCAAAATTCAAATCTTGCGTGAATTTTGGGACACCCTTTACAAAATTGCAATTTTTTAATAATTTTTTTTTCAAATTTTCACAAGATGTGTGAAGAATAAGCCATCCAATACGTGTTCATGTGCATCTTCCATCACATCACTAGGCACATGTACTGCATACAAGCACACGCAAATACAAAAGCGCGAATACAAAAGCACGTATACAGATAGAAGTGGGTAGATGGATAGGTTCATCAACAGTTGATTGGTTAGCTTTTGTCTTACAAACAAAAATAATGCTATTCTCTTGACTTTGACATTTTCTTTCTTTTTCACTATAGAACAATTGTTTCTACAAGTCAGTATATCAAGTTTTAACACCTTGTTTCTTTCTTTATACATATATGCACATGTAATAATTTTACATAAATGGAATCATATATTTGATGGAGATCTGCTTAGTGAAGTCTTTTTTTTTCACTTGCCCTCATTATCCCTCTCCTCACCATTCCTTCATTTCTCATGATGATAGCCTAAAACTATTGTCCTTATTTTTATCTATACTCCTATCATCATAAACACACACACACACACACACACACACACACACACCCCTGGGATTTAATTCATCCCTGTTTATTTTACAAACTGAATCATTTTATACAGATTTCTCTGCATTCTTTATTTTTCTCATTCTATAATACTTTGTCAACTATGATAGCTCTAATTCAGTATTTTTAAAACCTAAAAATTAGGGCTGTCCAGAAAGTATCCAACCACATAACCATTCTCATAATACTGACAAAAGCTGGGTTTTTTCTGGACAGCCCTTGTATACCTTGGTAAGGTGATTCCAATTATTTGACCAGGTTTTCCCCTACAGCTCTGTTTCCAGCCAGTATCTGTTTGTGTTTTTGTTTTTTCCTTTGCTCACAATGCTATAATAACTGCCCTTGTAAATCATATTCCATACTGACACTGTAATTTCTAAGGAATACAGTCACAGGAGTAGATTCCTAGGTTGAAAAGCCAGTACATTTGTTAATTTTAATAGATCATTTTAATGTCTAAATGTATTAGAGCTTGCCTGGTTGTTTCCATAAACAGAGTGTTAATCTACCTTGCTACTAGCTGTGCATAGATATTACAGTCTTTTAAATTTTTGGCAGTGGTATTTTATTGTTACTTTAATCTGTATTTTCCAGTGGGTTTGAGCACCTTTTCATAACTGCTTTAATCACATTGATTCACTGATCTGTAAATTGCCAGTACTTTTACCAGATTGATTGTCTTTTCTTATGTTGCCTCTTAAGTGACACACCTGCATGGTGAGCAGAAGACACGTGGAATTCACAGCCAAGGTCAAGAGTAACTGGGAGGTAAGTCTAGTTAACAATACTGTATTATATATTTGAAAATTACTTAAGAGAGTAGGTCTTAAAAATTCTCATCACAAGAAAAAGAAAATGGTTAACTATGTGAGGTGATAGATGTTAACTAAACTTGTGGTCATCATTTCACAGTATATACATATATCAGATAATTACGTTGTATACCTGAAACTAACATGAGTTATAATTGATGTATAACATGACATGTTATACGTCAATTATAACTCAATTTTTGAAATAACTGAGAGGAATATAGCTAAGGAAAAGGAGCTGGGAATTTTAGTCAATTTTGCCAAGAGGCCAGTGATTACTAAAAAGAACTTCTGCTTTGTATGAGGTGAGATAAAAAATACGGTGAATGTTTAAATTAAAAAAAAATGTATACAGTAAAAGACATATTGCTATTAAACCCCTTCAAAACATTCTCCCTTGCTTCAAATACATTTATCCCATTATTCTTGCCACTTTCTGAAGCAATTCTGGAAGTCCTCTTTTGTGAGTGTCTTTAGTTGCACTGTCAGGGCTGCCTCGATGACCTGAAATCAATTCAAAGCATTTACCTTCCATGGTCATTTTGACTGTGGGGAGGAACCAGAAGTCACACAGTGCCAGATTGGTGAATAAAGTGGGTGAGGACACTCCGTAATGTTTTTATTTGACAGAAGTTACCGTACCAGAAGTGATGCGTGACCGGAATTGATTCAGGACATCAAGGTGGTCCCAACAGCACAACTAAAGACACTCACAAAAGAGGACTTCCAGAACTGCTTCAGAAAGTAGCAAGAACAATGGGATAAGAGTGTTTGAAGCGAGGATGGGTATTTTGAGGGCATTAATGGCAATGTGTCTTCTACTATAATAATTTTTTCTAATTTAAACATTCACTATTTTTTGATCACACCTATTATGTAGATCTGATGGTGGGTATTGGGACATTATTACCTTTCTTGGCTATAAATCAAAGAGTCTCCAAAGAGCTCAAGTGCTGAGTTGGCCAAAATTATGGAGAAACAGTTTGGTGGAAGGAAAGGGTACCGAAAACAACGAAGGGAGGAGGGAAAAGCAGCATGTGGTGAGTATCTGCTTCGTGCCAGTTACTGGAATAGGCCTTTCATGGGAATTTTCTCTCTTATTCTTCACAATGAACCTATGAGATAAGTTGAGTTCTCATCTCTATAAGGTCTCATCTCCATCGAAATACCAAATAACTTGTCCTATATCATTCAGTCAGTGAGGGATGGACCCAGGAGTACCACCCAGGTCTGTCTCAGTCCCACATGTCTGTTCTTTCCCAGCAATAGTGAAAATGCCAGTGGGAAGATAAGCCACGCACTGTGGCCTGCACAGAAGAGTCGGGTAGGTTAAAGGTTCCATCACCACCACCTTAGGTAGTCTTGTTTGTGACTTTGAGTTCCACTCCTCTTATACCTCTGTTCTTCCAGTCAACACCATCCTCATAGGGCCAGCCAACTCTAATTTCAGTTTCACAGAGTATTTTTGGGCTTCAATAATTATTAAAACTCTTCTGTGGGAATTACTCTAAGTGAGGTAAGTCAGACAGAAAGAAATGCTGCATGCTATCACTTAGATGTGGAATCTAAAAAAGCTGAGCTCATAAAAACAGAGTAGAGTGACAGTCACCAGGGACTAAGGAGTGGAGAGTTGGGGACATGTTATTTAAGGCTACAAACCTGCAACAAGTAGATAAATAAGTAGGGGAGATCTGATGTATAGCATAGTGATTACAGTCAACAATGCATATTATAAACTTGAAGCTGCTAAGAGACCAGATTTTAACCATTTTCACCCCAAAAATGAAATGATAATTATGTGACATGATAGAGATGTTAGCTAATGCTACCATGATAATCATATTGCAATATCTAAATGTATCAAGACACTACATTATGCATCTTAAATCTATATGATTTTATATGTCATTTATATCTTAATTTTTAAAGCCTTTCTTGTGGATCAATCTTCCTTAGGGTAGATGGTTTTAAAATTACCAAGATCAACAAATTAAAAACAAATGTTCATATTGCCACAGACTGAATATCTCAATTTCTATACAACTACAGATTACAACCAAATTTATCATTTACCAGTGATCATTACACAATATGTTCTTATAATGAAAAACAGCTATGTAAAAGGACAAACGTCAGACATCTATCCAAAGGAAAGTCCTTGGAGTAATAGCTTCAGATACCAATTTAGATATAACATGTCTATTAAGAAGACATCAAGAAAATACTGGGAGGGGTTTTGGGTAGTAAGTATTATTTTCTCCATTTGCAACTTAACAATTACTTCACTTATCAGTCCCATTGGTCTTGTCTCCTTGCTAATTCAGATTTTCCCATCACAAAAAGAATCTCATTTTGGAATGAAATCTAATTGTTCATGAGTAATTCTCCAGTTAGAGCTCTGGAAAATAACTTTAATATAAAAAGCATCCCTGAATTTTCCTATGAAGTAATTGTGCAAAATAGAAAGTATTACTCATAACATGGATGTTATCAACACTGCACTAGAGAAAGCACAAAACATCCAGCAAGGCTGTCTCAAAAGTTCACCCATTTGAAACATTCGCTTTGACTCTTCTCATTTTGTTGTCAAGCCTTATTACATAAGGATGATTTGTGTTCCACACTAATTACCTCAGCAGTTTGGACATTAATCCTCTACCCATTAAGCAGGCCTCTGTGATGAGGCAATAATAGTTTTGAAAAAAAAAAAGTTCTGGCTTTATTGGTATGGGATCTATTAGTGTGAGGAGATGGGCACAACATGCTCTCAAATGCCCACTGAAGACATTCATACACAGGGGAACTTTCCTCCTGGTTCCCTGTGTGCTTTGTGGGCACATCACTCAAGAGCAAGCAGTATTCACTGAAGAAAGTGAGGAATGCCACATGGAGAACTTCAGTGAAAAGGATGCTGTTTCTGATAAGAGTATCCAGAATATGTAAAGAACCCTTACCATTCAATAATAAAAAGGCAAATCACCCAATGAAAAAATTGGAAAAATTCACATTTTCCAAGGAAACTATACAAGTGACCAATAAGCACATGAAAAGATGCTATCATTAGTCCTTAGGGAAATCAAAACCATAACTAGATATCACTTCATATCTATAGGATGGCTAATGTTGACAAAGATGTGGTATACTGGTGGTAAGAATGTAAAGTGATGTTTGGAAAACAGTTTGGTAGTTTCTCTAAAACTTAAACATTGAGTTACCATGTGACTCAGCAATTTCACCCTCAGGTATATACCTAAAAGAAAAAAGAAACACATCCACAGAAAAATGTGTACACAAATGTTAATAGCAATGTTTTTCATAATAACCAATAGTGGAAACAACTCAAATGTCCATCAACTGATGAATAAACAAACAAAATGAGGTATATTTATACAACGGAATATTATTTGACCATAGATAGGAACGATGTCTTGACACAAACTAAAATATAGATGCACCTTGGAAACATTATGCTAAGTGAAACTAGTCACAAAACACCACAAATCTGATTTCATTCATATAAGATGTCCAGAATGGGAAATCTACAAAGACAGAATGAAGACAGAAAATAGACTAGCAGTTCATAGGCCTGGGTGGCAGCGGGAGGAGAGGATAAGAATGAAATAGTGATAGTTAAAGTTGATGAGATCTCTTTTTGAGGTGATGAAAATGTCCTAAAATTGTGCTGATGGTTGCACATACCCATGAATATACTAACAATCCATTGAATATTCACTTTAGGATACATTGTGTGCTGTGCAAATTATGGCTCAACAAAGCTATTTTTTAAGAGATATAAAGGAAGCTGAATATGATAAGAAATGCTTGCTGGCTGCCACAAGTAGAAGTGAATAGCAGGAGGGATGTATGAAGAATGAGGCTAGCAGCGGAAAACCCATGATCCCCTAATGGCAAACTAGTAAGTCACAGAAGCGGCAAAAGCGGCACACAGCACGCGCCAGCGTCAGAGCGCCTTCACTCATTTAGACATCCAACTTCTGCATGCCATGCTATGTTCTAAGAAATCAGGATATAGCCATGAACAATTGCTTTTTTTTAAAGGTATGGTTAAGGATGCTTACTGCAGCATTGTTGTGCTCTCAAAAATTGGAACCAGCCTGAATGTCCATAGGAAAATGGTTAAATAACCATGATAGAATTTTATGCATCTATGCATTTATTTAAAATTATTTTTAAATATATATCAATGAATCTGCTATTATGATGAGTCAGATGAAATTGCCAGTTTTATAGGTTAAATGATGGCCATTTCCAAATATATGATGATAGAAAGAGAGCTGAGTCTGGGTGGTGAGCACATAATGCAATGTATAGACAATGTAATGTAGAATTGTACACCTGGAAACAATTTAATTGTTATCAATCAATGTCACCCCAATAAATTTAACAATTAAAAAAAAAGAAAATATATAAGACAGATACAAATATTTTTTTTAAAAATGATGGCCATTTTATACATTGTTATATTTTAAAAGACATTGTATATAGGTTCATCAAATGTAACAAATCTCACTCTGGTGCAGGATGTTGATAATTGGGGAGGCTATGCATGTGTAGGAGCAGGAAGTATATTGTGAATCTCTGTACCTGTCACTCAAGTTTGTTGTGAACCTAAAACTGCTCTCAAAATAAAATTTATTAAATTGTAAAAAAAATGCACACTAATGTGCATAATAATATATGCATCTAGTTCTGTGTGTTTGACTAGAATAGAAAAAAAAATAATATAGTAGGATAAATACCTGGCTGTTAATATTACTTACGCTAGAAAGGAGAGGAATATCTGTGCTTGCGTGCATGCAAGCGTGTATGTGTGTGCATGCGTGTGTATGTTGGGGAAGTGATTATTAACTTTTCCTTTATATATCTTTACATTGTTTCATTTGTGACAATTGTGTATTATTTTCACAATTAATAAGCATAATTGAAAAGTGTAAATAAGAAAGGAAGAAAACACTAAGAAGTACCTATGGAAATGAATCCTTGATCCAGATTCATAATCCTTTATCTTCAAGTTTAGTTGATTGTCTAGACATGAATGTCCATCATATGCTAAGGAAGTTGCATAGAAATGGGAATTAGCTGGGGATGTAGAACTCTCAGTAGCTGCTCAAAAGGAAACACAATAAAAAGTTTCATAACACTTGTAATAAGACAACTGTACAAAGATTGATCACTTGGTGTCATTAAATCAGGTGCCCTTTGTGTGAGTTTCTGAGGACAAAGGAGTCCAGAGGTATTTTATGTGCAACATGAAATATGAGATGAGAAATTGGCAGAGATAAGATTTTAGTACTTTGGTATGTTTGATGGATTGCACTTATCCTCCCTAACTACTAAACCAAATCCCAAACATTTGCTTCAAGTCTGGAATAGACTTGGGGGCGGTGAGCCTATCTTTTTTTTTTTTTTAATTAATTGATCTTTATATCTGCTTCTCCTGGGTTCCCAAGAATGTTGGCATTATCATAACTTGAAAGACAGTGTGGGATCATGGTTGAAGGCACAACCTTTCAGCATAGAATATACCTGGGTTGAAACCTCAGCTCTGCCACTCACTGGCATGGACAACACACTCAACCTTCACATGTGTCAGGTTTCTCCATCGATAAGGTAGGGATGACAATAAAAAGCACCCTTAAGGACTGTTATGGAAATTAAATATGCAAATATAGGTAAAGCATTTAAATTTGTGCCTCACATTAAATCATATATAATTTTATGCATTAATAACTTCTCATGGGGTAAGCCAGGATGGCTCAGTGGGTAAAGCACTCACTTTGCAGCCCCAGGGACCGAGGATCGAATCCCGGCCCAAGCCCATGTGGACCCATATGCTGAACTGAGGTGTGCTTCTTCTGTGGGAGGCCCACAGCCCAGTTCCTGCCTTGCGTGGCCCCCACCCACCTGTGTAGAATGAAACCATGTCAAAACCTGATGACATACAACTATGGAGACTGCTCTGGGCCCTCCCCCTTCTCTCCATCTCTCTGTGTCTTTCTCTGTCTCTCTCTGTCTCTGTCAAAAACAATAAAATAAATCTTTTAAAAAAAAACTTCTTATGGCTTGGACAAGTTTTTCAAAAACTGGATATAATGTGCTATTTTCGCTCACTCTTCACACATGTATTGATTGCCCCCTGCCTGCCAGAAACGGTGCTAAGCATCCAGAATAATACGGTAGCTAAGGAATAAATCTCACAATCTGTGTTGAATTGCACATTTTAAAATATGCATGTAATAACCTTTTTAATAACTATATGTTTTTAAAGCAGAGAACAAACATAAGTTATTATTATATAATTAGTGGTGAAAGAATATATAAGTCAGTAATAGGACAGCATAAACAGGTCCTCAAGGAGGAAAGTTACTAATATGAGTGTCACCATAGGTCTCAACACCCTAATTCAGCATTTGTGGTATGACTATAAATTATTAAGACTAGATCCACAGTTTGGAGAAGAAATCTGATCCTGTTACCCTATGACTTTGTTAACTCATAAGGAAAGATCATTTATCTTTACATCAATGCTTGGTCAGGTGTAGAGCAATGTATATGCAGGTACCCACATTGTACTGACCCATACATACAGGCCTGAGAGAAAGCAGAGCTGACCTAGCAAGAACCAGAAAGTGAGTCTAACAAAAGAAAAAATGCTAAACAAGGCAACTGTCTTTCTACATCTTTACCCCTTGGTTTCATGAGACAAGATGAGAATTTTCAGTGCATATGGTTCGTGATTTCCAAGCCTATGGATAGGTAAACAAAGGAAGAGATGCCTGTGGAAATGCCCACTGACCACTGAAGACTTGTGTCATCAGCCATTTTTGACAAGGCAGCAGACCCCATGCAGTAAAATGCATAGTGTCCCTGAAAGCACTGATGGTCATTCCATTCATTCGTTTATTCATTCTGCACTTATAGCCCTTTCTAGGTGCTTGATGGTGTGATAAAAACTAAGATTATTAAGTTTTATTTTTAATGAAGAGCAAAAAACAGGTTAAAACCTCCAAAGTTTATAAAGGTCCAGTCAGAAAAAGATGAAAACAACCTGAATTTCTCACCAACAACTCATGGCTCTTGCATCACGACAATGCACCAGCTCACACAGCGTTGCCTGTGAGGGAGTTTTTAGCCAGTAAACAAATAACTGTATTGGAACACCCTCCCTACTTACCTGATCTGGCCCCCAGAGACTTTTCTCTTTATCCAAAGAAAAAGAAAATGTTGAAAGAAACACATTTTAATGACATTCAGGACATCAAGAGTAATACGACAACAGTTCTGATGGCCATTCCAGAAAAAGAATTACAAAATTGCTCTGAAGGGTAGACTAGGGGCTGACATCTGCACGTAGCTTCCCAAGGGGAGTACTTCAAAGGTGGCCATAGTGATGTGTATAGCAATGAGGCATACAGCACTTTTTCTAAGATGAGTCCGTGAACTTAATTTTCAGACCTCATCTACAACTTGATGTTGCTTTTATGTGGGCAACCATCAGCCTAATATGTCAATTGACCGAAGTTCAAGTGCTAATTTCCCAGGAGCTGGTGCAAAGTAGAAGGCCTAAGAAGCTAATAGAGAAGTTATCTTTCCAAGCATTGATCCTGAAGAAACACTGGTCAAAACGATGCTTAGAAATAGTGTTTCAATTGAGGATTAAAAAAAAAAAAGCCTACCTGGAAATGTTGCCATAACAATGTGCATCTTTCTATTTTGCACAGTGCAAAGTTAAGTTAAGAAACACATTCCCCAGCAGGCACCCCCTCAGCTGGTCTTTATCTTTTGTCTGGTGGTTGCCCCCATTAGTAAACCTCCTCATCTGAAGATATTCTTGTTTGCCTAGCCTGCTCCCAAGGCCTCAGCATCATATTGTCACAAGACAACTATAAAATCTTTACAGTAGCAGGAATTTATTGACCAGTGGGTAAACTGTGCATGCAGTAAAACTTCTGGGTGTCAGAATTCAGGAGCCAGGGCAGAGCAGGTCATCTTGCTGCTTGGCTGCTGGTGTAGAATTTCCAAAGTAAGAGAAGCCTTTCATGAGTGCATTTCCACCTGTTCACTCACCTCCCCTCAGAAAAAATTAAATCATCAACAACCAACAAATTAAATCAAGGCAGCCAATGATAAAAAAAAAACAAACATTCACTCAAAATAAATGGCAATTGAAACAACAGACACATCATGTGTGTGTGTGAGGACTTACAGGATGCAGATATAATCCTTGAATTGCTTGAGAAAGATGACAATTGAGGGATTTGGGGCACAGAAGGAAAAGTAATTAGTGATGGTTATAAGATATTGTTGTAAGAGGAGGAATTGGGGTCTTTTTTTAAATGCAGGATAATTTTATTTTCATAGTTGCATTGTGAACTAACTGATATTGTACACAATCACCTAATTCTGCAAAGAGGAGTTCTCTGAGGCTTATCTGATATCTCAGGCTTATGCCCTGTGTAGACCAATCTGGGCATTATCAGTCACCTCTATATGTTAATAAAAAACTTACTCTGACATGCCTTGCCTAACAAGGCTGGTATGATAGATGAGACAGGAGGAGCAAAGGCTCTGCTGCTCCTTCAAGTTTTCTAAATAAGGAACCCCTCAGGCTTGATGCTCTCCATTCTATCTGAGAAAGTGCTGACAGGGTGCCCTGGAACACAAGAATTCCTTTTTTCTAACTACTTGCTGAGCAATCTCTCTGACCTCCTGGTGGAAGGGAAGAAGCATTCCCCAGCCCTACTGCCTTGAGAGTTCCCAATCAGTAGATTCGAGTCTATTTGTAAATCTCAGAGTGTCTAATAGAACCCTAAAGTAGCCCTCAGTCATATCCACTTGCCCAAGACTCCTGGGGCATGGAGGAAGAGAGCTGTTGGTGGCTTCCTCTTCCCAGGCCCCTCTGTAGTGTGCCTACCTCCTTATAAACAGGTGGTCAAGCTCCAAAGAAATGAGAAGTGGTCTTAGTGGTTTTATTCCTCTAATTCCTTTTATTCATAAGTGTTGGGAACACAAATTTCCAACAAAATATAACACTCTTAGGAAGAAGAGGCACTCAATTGGGAACCCTGACTAACATCTGACCTCTAGTTCTTTTTTTAAAGATTTATTTTTTTTGACGGAGTCAGAGAGAGAGAGACAAACAGATAGACAGAGAGAATGGAGAGGGCCCAGAGCAGTCTCCATAGTTATACATCTTCAGTTTTCGACTTGGTTTTGTTCCACACAGGTGGGCCGGGACCGACCAGGGCAGGAACTGGGCTGGGAGGCATGGCCCCTGGATCCAGGCTCCGAACCGGGGGCCAAGAACCAAACTGGGGCCTCCTGCATGGGAAGCACACCTCAGTTCAGCATATGGGTCCACATGGGCCAGGGCCGGGATTCAATCCTCGGTCCCCAGGGCTGCAAAGCAAGTGCTTAACCCACTGAGCCATCCAGCTTCTCCCTGACCTCTACTTCTGCTCCAAACATGAGCTTGTAGAGAGCCACCACAGCCACAGTGATGAAATGGTACAGGGTGACTCAGCCCACAGGATGGGATGCCTGACCCAAACCATTCATTGAACAAATACTCATTTACATGTCTGACATATTCCCAGGTTTCCCAATGCTTACTTTTCTTACTAAATCATTTAAAAGTCTGATTCCAAATTACAGGGTAGGTATGACACAAAGTTGTGCAACTTGTGTTCTGCACAAGGACACTCAACCAAGGAGGTGAGAAGGAACTGAAATTCAGCCCATGATCCTTTTGCCAAGCCAGGACCCATGGTGCTGCATCTGCCCAAGGAATACACCTTCCCCTAATGTGCAAAAAAGCATTTTCTAGTCAAACAGAGGCTCTGTACAGAAGATGTTATGAGTCAGATGCCAACAGCCTATAGTACCCCATTACCAACTCTTTCTCTGACAGATAACATAAGAATGGATGAATCTCTTAATCATTGCCTCAGTCACTCTATCTATAAAATGGTGACAATAAATCCTCCCCATGTTTTATACCTTAAGCAGCAGATTGAGCTCACTAGAGAAGTCTTCAAAGAATGTAATGTTTATGTTAAATATTAGACTTTACTTCCTCTCTTTGTCCTAAGAAAGTGCTACTTTCTAGCCATGGATCATTTTATGATCAAATAAGAAAATTATTTTGTAGCCCTTGTCAAGAAAAATTAATGGAGTTCTTATTTCACTAGCTACACAATGGTTATAAGAAAGGCCTAGCTAGGCACTGCTTACACAACTAAGTCCTATTCAGGGACCCAACAGAAGTGTTAAATCAATTCTTCATCAACTGTGCTGTCAAGTTTTACATGAAAACAGAAATCATAAACAAGGCTACTAATCAATTTCTGCAAAAAGATGGAGAAGAACAAACCTTCTTTCCTTGAGGGCAGGCAATGTGCCTTTCTCATCCTTGAGTTTCCAGGCCTGATGTGAATAGCAGTTGCTCAATCAGTATTTGTTGATACTTGTGCTGAGTGGCCCAACTTATGCTTCCAAGTGCCTAATCCTCCCCTTCAGGGGACAGATGTGAATCCAGATATAGGATTAGGACAGTCCTGAATAATTCATGCCAATTCATCCAGTTTGGTCAGACCTGCAGAAAAGGGACTTCCCATGTTTAGAAAAATTCCTGTATCTAACCTAAATCTTGCATATTTCTCTTATTCTAGCATGAATGAAATCAGAAAACATGACAATGAAGTCATCACTCCGATTCTACTTACTCAGACTAAAAGATTGACATTTTTAAAAGTTCTAATTTAACTATCCTACTATGCTGCTTCTGAATTACAGATAAACTTCTCTTTCTAGGTAATTATCTAAACAAATTAATGCCAGTGTCATTAATTAGGTCATTCTATGACCCCTTGCTCTAAGGGCAGTACTTCTGAAATTCTTTTTTGTTCAATTCATCATTAAGTTACAGACTGTACTTTCAACCTTGAAAGTCAGTAGGTGGCTGTCTGTTGTCTATCTTCAGTAAAACCTCAGGACTGTGGTAAACAGAAAGCCAGTTCTGTGGTCTCTAACTTCAGATCCCATTGCTGGTAGACAGCAGAATCTCATGATGTGAAATCAACCTGTACTTCATTCTTTTGCTTTTTTTCTCCTTCCTGAGGGCGTTTGCAGAGGGAGATTCTCATGAACGACACTCAGCCATGCTTCAGATGATGTGTTTACGGTACTCTGGTTTCAATGGCATCAATTCCTACAGCACACATGAAATGTACTTTGCCAGTTAGTGGCTTCATTCTTTTCACAGGCAGATGGCCACTTAGGAATGTGTTTACCGCCACCTTGTGGAACAGAAACAAACTTATTTGTAAAAGGCCTGTTCAAATTTTTGTCACGCTTGAATTTTGGGGGTGTGGGGGGCTTGGGGGGAGCAGGATCCTTTTTTCTTCTCTGGAAAGGAGCCTCTGTGCTGTATCGTTGCAGGAGCATCTCACACCTGGCAGGGGGACGGAGGGAATCCTGCTTGCTTCATGTACTGTCATTTTCCATCAAATGGAACTATGACATACAAAGCAAAATTTTTCATTCCCTGGAAAGCTCCTGAACCTCACCAACAGTGCCAGGAATTGAACCATAATCCCAGATAATTATATTCACAAGAAAATGCCTGCCCATAATCTCTCCAAAACATAATGTTATTCACATATGTTTTATATAGAAATCCACATACATTGGTTTAGCCATGTTTGCATTCTGATCTTAAACTAGAAAATTAGCCTGACCTAACAGAAGTGTTTAAAATTGCTTGCCCTACAATATATCACATCTCTTGTTTTCAATGCAAGACATTCTAGTTTATTTTCCATTGCATTTTCCTGTTGCCAAGACATTTCTATATCTGTATATAACTCTATAGATGGCTCCAAGGAAAGGGCTTAGAAGTAAGACTATACCAGTGTTTGGATAAACATATCTATCTGTTTTACCTCAGAGTGAACTATCTCATCGTGGGAAAGTTTACATCTGTTAAATATACACCAAAATTTTACAAGGATTTGATTATAAAGAATGTCTCTGATTTTTTTAAAAAACATAAATGTTTCACTTGGACAAAGCTAGGTTTTTTTTACACTTCTTCTGAGCAGCTACTATTTCTAATACCTGAGTATATAATTTACATTACTGCAGCATTGGCCTAAACCACCACAATGGTTACTAAAACTGTACAACATGGACATTAAAGCTGAAGAGACAAATGTAGGAAGCAGCTAGAGCCATCTTGCAGCAAAGCTCCTTCTTTTAAGAAACCCACATATTTTTACTAAAAGAGAGAATTTGATTCTAACCAAAGTTGTGATTTTTGCAGCACAATTTCCTTTACATGGCCTAAGAGACTCTGAAATTGCAAGTTCAGAAGAGGGGGCAAGGGAAGGACATGAGGCTCTCTCAGGAATGCTCGGGAATCTGGTAATACTAATGTATGAATATTGGGGAGGAAAGAAGTGACACAAGACCCAGAAAGGGAACCAAGCCAAATGGTTTCTCCCGTTGTTGGGCAGGAGCGCTGTAATTCCAATCTCAGGTTCTCAGAGTAACTGTCAAAGCTAGAATAGAACATAACAGGTCAAAAGTCTCAGAAGTGGGAAAAGTAATGCTAAAAATTAATAAAGTTGAAGAGGACAGCAGATTGAAAAATAAAATACATTCTTGATACTATATGATAGGTCCTGTTTTTAATCTCTAATTCCTCAAAAAGAGAAATAAAAGAGAATCCAACTGAAACTAAAAATGATTCATGAGCTCTTTCTGAGAAAGGGAGTGAAATTAGTCACCAAAGATTTATTCCAAATGCTGGGAGCACCATTGTGCTGTTCACCAAAGCATCCAGCTCTCCCAGGCTCAGAAGGGACTATACTTCCTAGCTCCCAGGTGGCTGGCTGGACCCACGTGCCTAGTTTTTGTCAATGAGTAGAGAACAGAAATGGCATGTGCCACCTCCCGGACAGAACACTGAATTGCTGATGCAGGACTCAGAGTTCTCTCGTCCCTGTGGCACAGTGGCCTACAATTCAAGATGGTGGCTGCTTTGTCCTCCTGGGTCTCTGAGAAAATGCCATGAGCATTGCCCCTTGACCTGTCTGCATGAAACATATAGTGAGCTGAACATTTCATGTGAGAAACAACCCTTTATGATTTAGGCCACTAACATTTTGGAGATGTTTGTTACTGTGGCATGATGAAGCCAATCCTGACTGATACATACCTGCAGTAAAGAGGCCTGTCTCACAGAGACCTATGGACACACTCAATAGCTTGGTGATTGCCGGAGGGAGGGGGAGGGAGGGGGAGGGAGAGAGGGAGGGAAGGTGGAAGAGGGCACCAGGATTATGGACACACTCAATGGTTTGGTGGTTACCGGGATAGGGGGGAGGAGCAGGGGGACAGGTGTGGGG
>PVKE010017744.1:0-30402 GCA_004027555.1 Craseonycteris thonglongyai
GAGGGAGATTTGTGTGGGGAGGGGGGAGTGGGCACCAGATATATCGGGTTGGAGGGGGACCTGATTCTGGGAGCTGGGCACATAATGCGATGCATGGGTGATGTGATGTGGAGTTGTCCATTGGGAAACTGTCTGATTGTTACCAACCAATGTCACCCCATTAAATTTAACAATAAAATATAATAATATTAAAAAAAATTGTTTTATTGTTTGAGAGAGAGAGAAAGAGAGAGAGAGAGGAGCAGGGAGGACTCAGAGCAGTCTCATAGTTGTACATTATTAGTTGTGACATGGTTTCATTCCACGCAGATAGATGTGGGGTGTGCTTGGCAGGAACTGATCCGGGGACCTCCTGCATAGGCGGGCGAGAAGCTTCACAGCCACCCCAACAGTTACCAATTGTGCCATAGTTCAGGATATGGGTTTGCCTAGCCTGGGGCCAGGAATCTAACCCTGGAACTCAATCGCTGAGCTATCCTGGCATCCCCTTAATTTCATTTTTAACCCTATTTTATTCTATGTATTTTTCTAGGGCTGATGTAGAGATGTACAAGGGATGTCCAGGAAAAACCCAGCCATTGTCCATATAACGAGCACAGTTACATGGCTGGATACTTTCCAGACAGCCCTCCTCTACTGGTTAGATATTGATGCTTTCAAATATTCTGTTTCAAACTTTAAAAGAAAATGCTGAGTTTGGGGTTTTTTTTCTTACAAACTGGTTATACCATTTTACATTCCTGCCAGCACTATATGAGACTGTTATTTCAAATCCTCATCAACTTTGAATTATTAATCTAATTTTAATATGTAGTAGTATCTGATTAGGGTTTTAATAGGCATTTATCTGATGTCTAATGATGTTGAACATGCATCCTGTGCTTATTGCTCATGAGTATATTGTCTTTTGTAGGGTATCTAATTTAAATCTAATATTTTTAATTGGATTATTTTTCTTCTTGTGATTGAGTTGTAAGCATCTTTTATATATTTCATCTGCAATTTATCAGATATGTTTTGTGACTTTTCTTTCAGCGTGTGTCTGCTAATCATGTGTGCTTTCACAACTATTAGTGTGTAGAGCATGAATAAGCTTAGAGACATAAATCAATTTTAATTAGACCAAAATAAAAATGTGAAATAACTGAAAGTATCAGAAGCCACTGTGAAGTTGGTATGTGAGTGACTGGACTCCTGGGAAGAGAACTCTAGCGGCAGAGTGAAGAGGACTTTCTGGGAGGGCAGGCCTGAGCAGCAGGTAGCTCATGACAAGAAGGACCCTGATGTGACACCCTCACTTCTGCTCCAGTGGAAAACATCTGAAATAATCAGAGTCCGAACTTTGTAGCCAGGAAGGAAAACAGGAGAACAAACCATTTACATTTTGTAGTACGTATTGTCCATTGCTTTATAACAACGGAAGAACTTGGAGGTAAGTCTAAAGAATGAGCTGGCAACTTTCTCAAATTCAAAGAGCTTCTGTTGTGACTTAGGATTTTCTAATTAGCCATTTCAGCCCACAGTGATTAGAGGAGCGAGGGGAGTATTTTCAGTGTGGCGCTTGCCCTGGCAGCCTGCGCAGACTTCATTACAATTCTATTTCCTCTCATTTAAAACCTGCTGAGAAAAGCAGTTATTGGTGATCTGGAATTGCTCTTTGAGTATGTCTGAGGGAACAGGCTGCTGACATTTTCGGTGAAATACATTCAGGTGTTTGTTATGCTGAGGGTTCCTCACTTCCTGAACAAGTTAATGTTTTATTTATAGAGGAATTGTCACAAGACAATTCTCAGAATAGCCACATTCTTGTGATGTTTAGAGAAGAAAAAAATCACGGAAATCATTATACAACATGTAGCTTTTCATTGTTACCTTTCATATATTAAATGGTGTTTCTTAATATTGACACATTTTTCAATCTTGAATTTATTATAAACCTTCAGTGAGGTGGAATTCTGCACAATAAACCACTAGAAGAAGAGACACTGTCCCTCACCCAGGGAGGATGTGGCAAAGGAATCCAAAGGCGGGGTCCCCTGTACTCTGGAGTTTTAGGAGGAGCACAGCAAGGAGTCACAAGGAACCTGTGATGATCCCGCCTGCTCAGTGAGTGACAACACCCTGGGCAGATTCTGGAAGAACTGCAGGTGGTTTGGGACCCCACCAGTCTCGCTTGGGCTGCAGGGAAGGCCTTACATGGGTGTCCTGTACAAAGTGTTGTGTGAGATGGAGAACAACATTCTCGTGGGAGGCATTTTTGCCCCTGAAGTTTCTCCCGTTTGTTCACTTGGCCATGAAACCCTAAGTAATAGTTAATATTTATAGAGTGCTTTCCAACTGACAAAGCAACTGCCAACATCTCTGCGGCGGCTACTCCTACATGTTTGACAACCAGCGTCCACTATGGCCCCTTTCAACATGAAGTGACTGGATGTGGATCGAGGGAAGAGACAGCACTACTGGATCTGCCCAGTGGGTAGCAGTTTCAGAGACGGTGCAGATGAGCCACTCTGCATGTTTTCATTTAACTCCCTCAGATAAACTCAACGAGGGAGGTATTAAGTACTCTTTGGGGATGAAGACTTCAAGAAACTTAAGTAACAAGTCAGAAAGTGGTGGAGTCAGGGCCAGAAGTCAGCTGGTCGAATGAACTTGCCCAAAGTCACACAGCTGGCAGGGGCTGTGGCAGGGCCTTAGCCAGGTGTCCTGACAGGGAGGCTTCTCTCCTCCTGAGGGAGCTCCTTTTGAATTTTGTTTTCTAGTGTATGGAAATAGAAAGCTCCACATGAGGGTCATCTCTATAAATTGTCAGCAGTACTCTCATTTTATCTATACTCGTGCAAGGACGCTGGCAGATAGGCTAGCAAGCGGTCAGGGTCTCCCAGCTCCATGGGAGCAATCGCTGCTTATCAGCCAGCCAGTTCTGGACATAGGCCATCTGTCAAGGTCTCCCGGCTTCTTGAGATGTGTGCATGAGAGCAGGCCTGCTGGGCCCGCCAGACAATTCCTGCCACAGAATGCTCCTGGTTTCACTATCCCTACGTAACCTTGCTGCTTCTCTGCCTACGAGCGGATCACCACCCCTCTGGCCGGGCACCACCGGCGATTCTGCACAGTCAATAAGTCTCAGTAAACCTGTGTTTGACAGGGGGTGTGATCTGTGCCCACCTCTGGGGGCACTAAGTTCCTCTCTAAGTCCAGTCCCTCAGAGTTAAGTGTATAAAGCACCTGAGGAAATGTCGCGTCTCACCAGTAGGCTCTATTGCCTGGCATGTGATGGGATTCTGAGTGGGGAGACCCTGGTAGTCACTGTCTCTGACAGCCCTCACAGAAGGCTGGAGACATTCTCCAACATCCCCAAGTCCCTCTCTTCAGTCATTATGGCTCTCCCTCACTGACACTTCATCTGAATCCCCTGTGAGTCTTGTAGTCTTCCACACATGTCCTGCCTGGTGAGTTGTGCTGGGTTTTCTTCCGCTTGTTCTGTAGTTCCTTCTGTGCGTGGACTTGGGGCGTGGCGTTCCTACCCTGCCCTGGCTTTTGGGGGCTCCGTGAGCAGCTGTGCTTGCACTACGTCTGTGCCCATGTGGTCGGAAAACTTCAATGGGATCCCCCTCACTCTGGCCTTGCCGTGTCAATGACGCCTAATCACTGTTCGTTCGTTTCACTTGGGGCTGTGCTTACAGACGTTGCCATTGCTATTCAGAAAACCTGAGTTCCAAGTACATGGATGGGGTTCAGTGAACACTTGTTAGACTGGCACTGTGTCAGATTAAGTTGGCCATCCTATCCACTCACTGCCATCCCATGGCCAGGCCGAGCTGTGCTGGAAGCTGGGTGGTATTGTGAAAACACAAACCAACAGGGTTTCATAGTCTGACATACCATTTGATTTTAAGCCTCGTTCCATACAGGCTCTCTCACTTTTGGCCACAAAATCAGGGTAACCGTGGCTAACACTTAGGACTGTGAGAATGAAAACAAGATAACATGAGAGGGCCTCCAGCTCCATGCCTGCTTCTAGCAGACGGTCTTCCTGTGTCCGCTGCCCGCAGCCTGCCCCTGCCCCACTGCACCGACGGACCCTGCACCACAGTGGAGCATTGACTCAGCTACACGGAGATCCTGGGGCTTCTGGTGTTTCCACCTTGGGCTGGGCATCTGCAGCATGGCCTGTGACACCCCGGCGGCTGGCAGACTCTAGTCCTCTATCAGGGGTGGCGAACCTTTTGGCGATTGAGTGCCAAAGTTTATGAAATAAGAGTATACTCGCTCGACTCGTGTGCCAATCCATCGAGTGAGATAGAGGTAGCGAATATTTTTATGTCTATAAGAGTATAAACAATCATTTTTTAAATGGTATTTACAGCTCCGCATGCCGAAATAATTGCTCCGCATGCCACTTTGGGCACGTGTGCCACAGGTTCGCCACCCCCACTTAGTTAATAGGCTTCCAAAGCGCCATGAGAATAAAAAGAAAGCTGTCAGTGTGGGACACTATTTGCAAATCACATGACTGATGAAGAACTTGTACCTAGAATGTAAAACAAAATCTCAAAATGCAAAAGTAAGAAACCACGCTATTTAAAAATGGGCAGGGAAAGCTGGGCTGGCTCAGCGGGTAAAGCGCTAGCTTTGAAGCCCTGAGGACCGAGGATCGAATCCCGGCCCGGCCCATGCGGACCCACATGCTAAACTGGGGTGTGCCCCCAGTTCGGTTCTTGCCGGGGCCTGTGTGGGAGGCTCCCGGCCCAGTTCCTGCCCTGCACAGCCCTGTGCCCACCTGTGGAGTGAAACTATATGGAAAACTAATGTCAACTATGGAGACTGCTCTGGGCCCTCCCCTTCTCTCTGTCTCTCTCTGTCTCTGTTTCTCTCGGTCAAAAATAAATAAAATAAATCTTTAAAAAGATTTTAAAAATTAAAAATAATATAAAAATGGGCAAAACAAACAAACAAAAAACAGGATGGAGGCCAGGATGGCTCAGCAGGTTGAACACTTGTCTTGCAGTCCTAGGGTCTGAGGATTATATCCAGACCCCGGTCCGTGCAGACCCATATGTTGAACTGGAGTGGGCCCCATTCCATTCTTGCCAGGGCAAGCTTTCTATGTGGGAGGCCCCAGTTCAGCTCCCCCTCCGGGCGAGCTTCCCATGTAGGAGGCCCCCAGTGGGGCATGCCTCCCATGCACAAGGCCCCCAGCTCAGTTCCTGCCCTGTGCAGCCCCGCGCCCACCTGTGGAGCGAAACTGTATCAAAAACTAATGATGTGCTGCTGGGTAGACTGTTCTGGGACCTCCCCCTTCTCTCTCTCTCTCTCTGTCTCTCTGTCTCTACCAAAAGCTATAAAAATAAATCTAAAAAATTGGGCAAATGATTTGAACAAACATATCACCAGTGAAAATATATGGGTGACAGATAAGCCCATGCAAAGATACTTAATATCATGTCATTAGGGAAATGTAACTTAAAATTACAATGAGATACCCCTACACATCTATTAGGATGGCTAAAATTAAAAAGACTGACCATATCTGGTGTTGGTGAGGATATGGAAGAACCAGAAGTCTCGTACACTGCTGGTGGGAATATAAAATGGTACAACCACTTTGGAAAAGTTTCTTAAAAAAAGAAAAAAGAAGCATACATCTACCATATCATTCCTAAGTATTTACCCAAAAGAAATGAAAGCATAGATCTACACAAAGATCTGTAAACAAGTGTCCATAGCAACTTTATTGATAATGGTTCCAAATTGGAAACAACCCAAATGTCCATCAACAGATGAACAGATAAACAATCTTGGTATATTCATATAATAGAATAAAGAGGAATGAAATATTAATACACACAACAGCATAAATTGAATCTCAAATGTATTGAGTGAAAGAAGTCAGACCACAAAAAAAGATATTTAGTGTATAATTCCATTTTTAGAAAATGCTAGCTTATCAATAGTGACAGACAGCAGATTATTGGTTACTAAGGGGTGGGTGGGAGGGCTATGATTGCAAAAGACTACTTTGTACAGGTACAAAGGGACACTTCGGCTGTGGTGCATAGTTCACTATCTTGATTGTGGTGATGGCTGCCCAGCTGCACATGTGCCCAAACTTATGAAATGTTGTACTTTAAATATGTGGGGTGTATTCTAGGCCAATTATGCCTCAAGAAAGTTGTTAACATTTTTTAAGAAAAAAGCAAAGACAAAAAGTGGGCTCTGAAGCAGTCACATCTTATTGGTGCCTTAAACATCCCCAGTAATTAAACAGGCCGCTATTTCATCTGTTACAAAAATGCAATTACTTTTAAGAACAATTTCTAATTTGTTTTTTCTGTCCACTTTTAGTTGCTTGAGACTGCCCAAATAACTGTTCAAAAAGGTGACCATACTCCAAATCACACTTAGCGGGTCTACCAGCAAGTTACTCTTCCTATCCTTGAATTTCAATAAGAAAAACTACCATGTAACATTCATTAATTTGGATAAGATTAACTTCATTTCCCTCCTTCTTCCTCCCTCCAACCCCATACCCCAGAAACCTTTCCATGTCCTTCGCTGACCTTAACACAATCCTTCCTTTGACGTTCCACAGCCCAGGTAATATGTATGCACAGGGGGTAGTTTTCTAAAGATTGCTTCTTATGAACTTTCTTCAGCAAACTTCAAAATTAGTTCATGAGCTCAAGAGATTAGCCTGACTCTTGAAATTTGTGTGATCAATAAACATATAAAAAAAAAAAAAAAATCAAAACCTCCTAAGACCAAAGAATCTTTGTTGCAGCTACTCAGAGGAAGATTTTATGACATTCCTTCTAGCCGCTTGGCAGTAATAATTCTGAATTCTGGGCTGTGACAGAGAGGTGAATTCACTAGGGTCACTGGAGGAGAAGATAATGATGTAGAAACTCCAGGTATTCTAATAAAAAGTGAATTTGGCATATAATAGGAACATCAGAAAAACAGTTTTTTAAATGAAAACCTAGTAGTAAGGTTTTGGTCACAAAAACTGCAGAATAAATGGAAATAGATTTTATGACCCAGTATTAAGTCCTGGTTTAAAAAATTTCAAAACCTTATAGAGGAGAATCTCTCAGGTATGAACAGTAGAAAATGCACTCAGTTCTGGCAGTTGTGTGGTAATATATTAAGAAAGACGGGCTTGGGAAAGCCGGGACGGCTCAGCGGGTTGAGCGCTCGCTTTGAGGCCACGAGGACCGAGGATCGAATCCCGGCTCCGGCCCAGGCAGGACCCACGTGCTGAACTGGGGAGTTCCCACAGTTTGGTTCTCTAGCTGTCTCTGTCTCTGTCTCTCTCTCTATCTGTCAAAAGTAAAATAGAAATAAATATGCACTGAAGATAAAATAATTACTCTCTATAAATATAAAAAGATATCTTTAAAAAAAGAAAGACAGGCTAATCCAATGGGAAAGAGCAGGGACCTTTGACTCCTATGACTTGAGTTCAAATTCTGTCTCCAGTACTCACTAGATGTAAAATCTCAAACTACTTTTGCTAAGTCCCGTTTTCTCCTCCATGAAGTTAGGATCAGAACACCACCTATCCCATAAGACTATTTCGAGGGAAACTAATATGGGAGAACAATCAGCAGAGTGTTTAGTGGCAGAGACTCAATAACTGTCAGCTTTATTATTACAGAGTCTAACAGGGATGTGCTTTAAGCAATTCTTTCCTATCAGAGTTCCCCAAACTTGCTCCGTCATAACAATCACTTGGGACAGTTGTAAAATATGCAGACTCCCGGGCCCTGCCACAGATGTGCTAAGCCTGCATTTCAAGAGGAAGGGCCTGGTGTTCATTGAACAGAAGCTCAGACTTCCAGGCACATTTGGGGAAAACATAGATGAAGGTAGCAGAATCCCTATTACCTACATCTGTGGATCTCAACGTTGGGGATCTGGTTAAAGTACACACTCCTGGGGAAGCCGGGATGGCTCAGCGGGTTAAGCACTCGCTTTGCAGCCCCAGGGACTGAGGATCGAATCCTGGCCCCGGCCTGTGTGGACCCATATGCTGAACTGGGTGAGGTTCCCATGCGGGAGGCCCCCAGCCCAGTTCCCACCCTGTGAGGCCCCACCCACATGTGTGGAATGAAAACATGTTGAAAATTGATGATGTACAACTATGGAAACTACTCTAGGCTCCCCCTTCTCTCTCTCTCTGTCTTTGTCAAAAACAATAAAATAAATCTTTAAAAAAATAAAGTACACACTCCCAGCATCCCTACTCCACCCCAGAGATTCAGATTCATTTTAAATAAGCCCCATATCCGCTAATTCTGGGAAAAGAGACTCTCAGCCCACACTTTGGGAAACACTGTCCAATGTTGTCATATCCCCATTAAAATTAAAAAGAGAACTCTAAGAACAGTCTGTAATCTGGGGGGAAATATCCTATAGCTTTGCTTCTGCTCCCAATCCACTGAATCTATGAATTAGAGGCAATCTTTTTAACTTTCTGCCAATTATTCTTTCTCAGACAAGGTTAAAACTGGTCTCTCTTATGCCAAGTTCTTTGGAATGAGGTTAAAAAGTAACTCCCAGTCTATGGTGCATTTGATGTGTTTGTATAGGGTTTGCATGGTTGTGTTTGTGTAGGCCTTTTTATCTACTCTGATCATCTAATCGGATTTAGTGCCTGTAGGTACCTGAAGGTAAGGGTGTGATGCTGCGCTTAACTTGTGTGTGATGCTGGGTACTTCTGAGGCATCTCTGATGAGTGTAGGGCTCAAGGGAAATATGAACAAAAGAGGTGAGAGCTGACATGTGCACAGAAGCACTCATTTCATACCGAGGCTTTTTAGTGCAGGATTTACTAATTGCTCCAGTGCTCCTGCTCATGGTTCTGGATTCACCTAACATGTTCAGGTTAAGCAGCAGATTGTCCTTAGAGTCAGGATACTGGACTTAACATGTGTGAGCTTTGTTGCACGACACCTAGTAAGTCAAACATGCACAATCATGTGGGCAACCCAAAGATAGATCTGGGAAGACGTGCCAGGGTGTTTGAGCTGGAAAGTGTGGGGACTTGGAAGCACAACTCCAGCAGAGAACAGCAGGGAATTTTCTGCTAATCTGGTGAACCTCAACTGTAAACCAAGAAATCATTTCACTGGGACAAGTGTGTAATCAGCAACAGAAAGTTAAGAGATACACACACAAGAAACAAAAAAACAAACAAAATTTAGGTTGTAAGTATAACCAAAAATGCATTATTAACTTGGAGAAGCATCTTGCTAAATAAATCTTCAAATACCGGTATGCATTAGTGTGTGTTGTTAACAGACCTGGGGCTGCATCATTTCTTCCTTGTCTTTAGAAAAATAGGTTCACTCTGTTCTTAAGAGCCAACCCAGGCACTCAGTCTTATTTTCCATAATGTTTCAATTCAAAACTCTGAAGTTCTTGAATCTCATCTAAAATATTAATCAGGAAGCTTTTATTTCTGTAGCTGTCTCTTCTTCTATACGACAATATAAAAGCTTGAAATTTACCTCTGATATGTAGCATCCTTTAGAGGGTTAGGATGAAGAATAAAAATTTGGGAAGCACTCAAGTCTATTTTTATCTCCATTCCTCATCTGCTGAGAGAATTCTGGCAGGTGAGTTTAACTCCTAATTACTGAATTTATTTTTTCATGGTCCACAGCCAGTCACTGGGGCAAATCATGTACACATAGCTCCCCTAAGAATAAAGATTAAAGTGTCTGCTGACAGCTCCACAAGAATCATAGCTGCTGACTAACAAAAATTGTAAATAGCTTCCAGTATAGGTAATACTGGAAATAGTTAGGATGCAAGTCTTACAAAATTTCTAGAAATCTCAGTGTACTGAATGATTTTTTTTTTCCTGTTTGACTTTTAATGGCCACACTGGAATATACCAATAAACAGAAAATCTTATTAGTATCCTGTATTTCTCCACATACCTGCTCCATATAGCTTAGAGGCAAAGAAAGGATTAATTTGTTTTGTATCATGAGCAGGGAGGTATTCAGAAAATTAAGCCATGGATCAATTTGAAACAGACACAGTTTATCAATTTCACATATTCATATAATAATCCCAACTTTCAGAACTCAAGCCCGCTTATAAACTTTATTTCTTTCCTCCCAATCATCCACCTATGTTTAGTACCCTAGATATCAGTTAGAAATGTTTTTAGCTGCAGGTAACAAAACTGGAGTAAGAGCAGCTTAAATTATGAGGATAGTTACTGTGTACATAGTGAGAAGTCCAGGAGTCAATGGTCTCAGGATTGTTTGGCATCTCAATGGTGTCATTAAAAACCCAGACTGTTTATTCTGTTGCTTCACCACCCTTGTTGCCTTGTCATCCTCCTGCTTGTCATCAAATGCTCTTAAGATGGTGTGTGACTCTAGCATCCCATGCATTACATTTTCAATGCCAGATAGCAGAAGGATAAGAGGGCAAGTGCAACCAAAGGTGGTTATACAAGGAACAAAAAGAAGAGGACTACTGTAGCAAGTGAGGAAAAAAGAGAGACAGTCATGCTGAGCACTTTGTACCAGGCGTTGTCCTTTACAACTGGTATCTCATTTAATTCTCACAGCAATGCTGTGAGATGGGTACTATTAAAATCCCCATTTTATAGAAAATTTGATGCACAAAATTAAAAGTGGTTTAAAAAACGTATTTTTGAAGAACATTTTATTCTACCATCCAATGCCAGCTTTTATTTTTGTCCCAGACATGGGCATGTGTGGCCCAGATGCCCCTGCAAGGAAGGACTCACTGGTCAGCTGCTAGGAGTGTTGTCAGCAGACACCCTTCAGAAAAGACCCCTGCAGGCACAGGACTGGGCTTCCATGCTCACCTCTCCCTGGAACGGTCCACATCCAGTGACTGAGTTGGGTGGGAGTATAGGGCAGGTTTTCCGGCCCAATGGGGGACAACACCAACAGACCAATTCTGCTAGACGTCTGCCCATCCTGTTTCCATGTCCTCCTTTCCACAGGTGTTGAGCCTGAGGATTTTCTGACATCCTGAATCCCACTCAGTCTCAGAGTCTGATCCCCAGAAAAATGAAACTGGGATTTCTAATAGCCCACCTTTTGTCTACACATACTAGGTTTTTATTTTACATTATTGCAGACATGCCAAAGTTCTACTTTTCTCCTAATTTTCAAACTCAACATTCTATCATGAACTCTTCCTCACATTATTACATAACCTTCATAGTTATTTAAAAGGTAAAAACTAAAGCGATACAACCATATTACAGGATCTTTGAAAAAGGGCAAAAAGACAAAAACACAGTGACCCATAATTTCACTATCAAACATAGTTTATCCACATTTTGGTATATTTTCTTAATTCTTCCCCAGAAATAGTTTTTATAAGGTTATAATCACAATATATAAAGTGTCCTTTTGTTCACATTCTTTACATTTTATTAATTACTTATTTATTTTTATGTTCTCCCTTGCGCCAGAAAGAATTAAAGGTAGGTTATAAAATTATATAAATTTAGTAAAATATAAGCTAAACATCAGCTAGGGCTTCCTAATCTTCAGATATTTATGTAAACATATGCATAATGCTGAAACACACAGCAAATGAGAATCCAGAGACCGTCTAAGGTTTTAAGAATTTCTGGCTACTCAGTCACATTCCCCACCCCTACCCCCACCCGAAAGATCCCTGTCAGCCCGAGGGAGACAACACATGCCTAAATCCTGCTATGCCAATCTGGGTGATAAGCATAGTACTTTCATTGGTTGCCACATGCACACAGAAAACCCCACAAAACAAACAAAACCTAACACCTAAATCTACTTTCTCTAGACATTTTGTGACTTTATCCACTTTATTAGAGTTCGGTGGACTTGAGGGTGCAAAGCCTTCTGCTTCCTTGCTGACTTTTATGTTCCTCTCCCACTGAATGAAGCAGCAGATTCCACCTCGTGCACGACAGTTTCACCACTTTCCGGCCTTTCAGGCTCAGCTGCTACCCAAAAGCCGCTGATTCTAATTCCCATGATTTCCTCAACAAGGACGGGCCTTGCCCTACAAAGAGTTCTCTGCTTTTCAAGGCTGAGAAAAGAAAAATGTATTTCGACTTCTGCATTAAAAGAAGAGGCTGAAGAAATAGCTCAGAGGGAAAATGGGAGTAGGAAGATTATGATGGCGGGAGAGAGGTTAGCCAATAAAGTCTATGTCATAAAGTTTCTGCCTTGTCAAAGTTGCTAGAGAGGGTAGAGGAAGGGCTAAAGTCAAGCAACCCAACAAAGAAGTATCTGAATAACTTAGCAGCTGGTGAAACCTGGAGAATAGAAGAGATGAAAAAGAGAAAGTGATACCAGCATTCTGAAGCTGGGACTAAGGAAAGTGGCCCCTCATCGAGATGAAATGAGAAACTTGGAAAAAAGGGTTACTTCGGAGGGGAAGGTGATGCATTTACCTTCACAGGTAAGGGTCCAGCTGGGTTTGTTTGTGAATGGACTGTGGATGAAAGTGTTGCTGGGGCTGTCCTGGTGGCCAGTGCAGAACTATTGAATGACACCGTCACTAGCAAAACAGCCTGAGGAGAAGGGAGAGTTGTAGTAATGGGTGGATGACTCAAAAGACATTATATAGAGATAAAGTGATGGAGAGGTGTGGGGAGATAGATTAGTGGGACTCTTTTCTTTTCTGTTACTTTGCCTGTCTGAGTGTTGGCGTTATTTTGTGAAAGAGGAATGCATCACGCTGGAGAAGAAAAACGATTTTTTGCCACTTGCTGCTTTAACTGTTGCCATGGCAACTGATTTTATCTGCCAGGAGGGAGGAATTTACTGCAGAGACACCCTGTATTGGACTTTTGTGATTTTAAAGAGAAATGTCTAGAGCTCTGTTAGTGTAGCTGTTCCAGTTGAGATTTGTGACAGCGTGGCCTATTCAACTTGATTTCAATGATTTTTATTTTTATTGATTTTTTGGAAGTCTAGTTGGTATACAATTTTATATTGGTTATACGAGTTTCAGGTGCACAATATAGGGATTTGACACGTTTATACCTTACAATGTGATCACCCCACTAATTCTAGTAATCATTTGTCATCATGTAAAGTTATCATGATATTATTGACTATATTCCCCTTCTCCTTTTCACTCCTCCCCCACCCCGCCCCCACCTCTCCTCCACTCTCCTTGTTATAACTACTCTTTGGTGTCTGTTTCTAAGGGTCTTTTTGTTTTGTTTTGTTGGTTTTTTTATTTTAGATTTCACATATAAGTGAAACCATACAATATTTGTCTTTCTCTGCCTGACTTACTTCACTTAGCATAATACCAGTTTACCAATTACTGACTAAATTGTATCACCATATTTGACCAGTTATCAGGAGCAAACCCCTTCCTACAGGATGTATAGCCTCTTTTGATTGGGATAAGCTTATCCTTTTCTTTCAGCCCTGTCTATGATGAAATTAGTTGATCCACTTTGGGGTTTAAACCTAACCAAAAGATTAAAATAACTGTGTGAGATACGGCTGGGCTGCTTGGGCCCCCCCTCAGAACTGTCTGGGAGCAGAACTCAGAGGGGCTCCTCATTCTCTCAGGGAAGCCTCCCCCTCAAAACCATCTCTTAAGGGAGGCAGATGTCATATTGGTAGCTTTATTTGTGCTCCACAAACAAAATCCTTCGCTGGCAGAATCCTTCTTAGATAATACGGGGGATACTTATAGGTAAAAATCTGTTTCTTTTTTCTGTTTACTTGTTGGTGTCCAAAACTATATGATTTATTTTAGGTTTCTGCGTGTTTGGTTTGAAAGCCACGTTTCTTGGCTTTTGAAGTAGAGTGCCTCTCCAGATTCCTATTATAACAAAATCTGGAGACACTGTTCTGAACCAAAAGTACAAAGAGTGAGAGTAGGAGTCTGAACCTTTCAGATGGAGATTTTTTCTTTTCTTCTACTGTAAGATTACCTCCAACATTAGCTAGCAAGCTGTGGCTCTAATTCCAGTTGGGTGCTTAGTAATAGCAATGAAATGATTGCTGCACTCCCTCCTTTTACTATCCTGCAGGAAGTGATATTTTTCATTTTGAAAGATGATCTTAATTAAATGAGCCTAAATTGATGAAACGTTTGTGTGTAAAGAAAAATTTAAAGGGAGAAATACTGAGGATTCTTGCATGTTTCCAGTCCTGTTCTGGAACCAGCATTACTCTACCTTCAAATGTAGTTCATCAGAGAATTAAATACATAGAATCACCTTGCAAACATTTATTATTGAACCATATTAACCTTTCTCCCAAACTTTCTTTAACTTTACCTAAAACAGAGAGTTTCTCATTTACTCTTTATTTCTCAATAGATTTGTTGAGACGCTGTTACGGGCTTTGGACATTATGGACATATATTCTGGACATTGTTCATGTTGTGCTTGAATTTGCATTTGGCAGAGTTGCCACTTTATTTTACTAATATGGCAGTCAAAACATAAATAAGTAAAACACTAGATCCAGAATCTGAGGTTCTTTAGATTCAATGTAGTACCTTAGAAAAGTATTACATTTTATTTTTTGATACGAGTAATGAGTAAATCAGGACTTTGAAAATGTTAAATATTTGGCATAATAGAAAATTTCCTTCTGGATTCCTAATCAAAATGCCATTAACACCTACAGTTTCTTTTCATTTTAGCTCTCTAAATTAAAACATTTTAAAAGTCCTTGTTTTTATTTCCTTCTAAATGTAGACATTGTGCTAGAAATGAAGATAGTAAGATAACAGTCTAGACACAATCTCCTCAAGGTACTTACCCTGAACTAGGGGAGACAGACAAGTAAATAAGTATTACATTGCAGTATATTAAGTAGGCTGACCAGACATACCAACAAGACAGAAAACAATGGTACTGCCTGATTTCAAACAGGGCATATGGTTAGCCCAGTCTTACTGGGCTAAATTCAAGGTGTCATTAGGTTGATCATCTGCCCCCTTTGAAACGGGACCTTATAAATTAGAAGATCGACTGACGCAGATTACAAAGGGCTTTGCTCTGTTCTAAAGCAATTGGACCAAAAGCCAGGGCAGGGTATTTAAGCCAGTGAGCTGAGAGTTGAGTATTTCAAGGAGTGGTTGGCTTCAGAGAAGGCAAATCCACACAGTCTTTTAAGAACTTAGGCCTGTATTCATAGTCTAATTTGGATATTTAAGCTAAACTGTTTGAGTTTTACCCCTACTGCCTCATATTTTTAGGGACGATTGCAAATGGCTGGCAGCTATCTTTTCTGTAGGAGTTCTGTTCCATCACCTCTCAGCTTTCTCTTTTCTAAGCTGAATAATACAGATCCACTCCTTATTCTCATCTTTTGATATTGCCTTCGTAGCATTCCACTGAACTTCTGCCAAGTTCTTTTCCCCCACCAATCTTATTAATTAAGAAATAATTTATTAATTTTTGAATAGGCAATACATTTATATACTTCAACTGTAAAATTCAATAGTATCTTTCTCAGCCTGTCCTCCATCTGCTCATTTCTTATTGCCCCCTCTCCAAAATAGCCACTATTGTTAGCTTCCTGTTTGCCTTTCCAGAATTTTTAGCATATAAAAGCTAGTGCAGTATATATGATTTTTCCTCTTTTTTTAAAAAACAAATGTTAGGTTTCTCTTCATAAAGTTATGCACCTTGTTTTGTTTTTTTTTAAATATACTTAATGTCTTGAAAATATTTCCAAAACTGTTCACAAAGTTTTTTTTCTTTTTTAAATGCATAATGATTCATTGAATGATTGTACCATAATTTATTTAACCAACCCCTTATTGATGGACACCTCGATTGTGTGCATATGCTTGCTATTAGAATTTCACATACATAAATATGTCTGGATGATAAATTCTTAGAAGTGGAATTTCTCTGTGAAATGAATTGCACTTATGCAATTGTAATTTTGATAGATAATGCCAAATTGGACTCCCCACTACAATATTTCAAGAGTTCCTATCTTCTCACATACTTACCAATACAGTGTTGCCAACTTTATGATGTTTCCAGTACAACAATGAAACTGATATCCAAGGGTACTTTCGATTTGTATTTCTCTTATTGTAAGTAGCATGAATGTCCTTCCACATATTTATGAGGCATTAAATAAGTATTCTTTTGTGTGAACTGTTTATTAATACCTCTTCCTATTTTCCTGTGAAGTGTTTATATTCTTTGGCCATTTTCTATTATGAGCATTTTATATAGCTTATATTCATACTGGATATTCTTTTTTTCCACCGCCAATTATGCCTTCTTTAAATCATGGAAGTTGGAAGCTGGAAATTACATTTACTAGACTCTCTTTCTCCCTCTGGATGCAGTTTACTTTGTATGAATAAAATGCATGCCTGTAGGATTTTAGAAGGTGGAAAGAAGGCAGACACCATATTCTCTTCCAGGAGTGAAAGCAGATAAGTGGACTTCAGAGCTTTGAGTCTTTGCAGGGACCTCCAGGGCCGGGGCTGGCTACCTTCCTCAGGACTAGAGGGGTGCTATGAAGTTGACTAAAGTTTCCTGGCATACAACAAAAACCAGCTGAAAAGCTTCCACAGGTCAGTACAGAAGCATAGCATAAAACTGATACTCAGAAACGTTACATATAAATAACACATATAATTATTTTAATATACATATATACTCAGTATAAAAATATAATGGAATGGAAAAAAGCCTACTACCAGTAGTGACAAGTAAATAAAATGTCAAGAAATAAATGTAGCAATAATTAGGCAAAAATCTATGTGAAGTAAATGATAAAATGCTCCTGAAAGAAAAGCAAGGCTTGGACAAATGGAAAAACATCCATTTTCTTGGATAACAAAGTTCATTATCATAAAGAATTTATTGGGATTTTTTTTGTGGCCTTGGCTGGTCCATTTTGGTGACTGTACTATGGATGCTTGAAAAGAAAATGTATTCTCTATTTTGAGGTATTGCATATTTTTGAATTTATCTTCCTTACTAATTTTATTTAGGTCTTCTATATATTTACCTTTTTTTTTTTTTTTTTTTTTTACAATTTTTCACTCATGGATTGAGAGATGAATTAAAATCTACTAAAAACATGGTTTTGTTAACCTTTCTGGTATTTCCTACAATTTCTGAACTAGGAAAATTTATGCTCTTTTGTGCTTAAGTAAATATTTATAGCTGTCATATATTCATCATTAATTGCAAGTTTAGAGATTATAAAAGTCCCTATTACTCTCTTATTCAATGTTCTTTTTCTGGTACTCCATCTATTCTGATAATACAGGGTCCCCTGCTTTCTTTTAGTTTATAATAATTTAGTATAACTTTTCTTACACTTTTATTTTTAATTTTTCTGAATCACTTTGTTTTCAGTGATTTTTATATACAGTTTGAAATTTTTCATCTAGTTTACAATTCCTTTACTTTAATAGATAAGTTTATATTTATTAATTTGAAAGACATATGGTCTTCGTTCTATTGTATTATTTATATTTATTGTTTTTATAGTTTTTAGAAAGTGTTTTATTCTGATCGGTTTGCTTCATTTTATGTTGTAGATGATTCATCTATATTTAGAAAGCTTAGTATTTTGTTTTGTGGTTACTTGTGTAATAATACCTATCTAATATCCTTAGCCATTTATTTCTTTAAAGACAGTATTTATTTTTCTCTAGTATGTGCAAATGATAAAGCAAGCTCTTTTCATACCCTTCCTCCAACTTCCTCCCCTCACCGCCTAATTTTGGTCAACAATATATATTTTAAATTTATCTTTGTACCATTTATATATGATCATGTATGTATTACTTCATTTTATAGCTTTACATGCTATCCTTCACTCAGATATATTATAGAGCATTTACTTATTCTTCCTCCCACCTTTTTACTACCTTCTCATTTCAATCTGTGGTAGTTAAATCACTTTTATACTGCCAGACATATAACATTTACAATTTGTCTATGAGTATTGTGTGGGATGTATAATGTTTACCATTTTGTTTCGGTCCCTTTAATCCCTATACTATTGAAGTTTATTTTTCTTTCCCTATTTGGCATTTCCAAGTATGTGTTGATTTCCTTGGACCATTTCTTTATCATTTCTCCCTATGTTAGGCTGGCCTAACATACCATTTTAATAAGGCTGAAAACAGTGGTACTGTCCCATTTCAAATGGTACATATGGTCAGCCATGTCTCACTGGGCTAAATTTAAGGTGTTAGTAGGCTGACCATATGTATCATTTAGTACCATTGTTTTCTGTCCAGTTTAAAATGCTACATTTGGGCAGCCTATACCTAATTCTTTTTAACTTTTAAAGAAAATAGTTTTTTTGTTTTGATTACTTTATAGTTCATATCTAATTTGTTTTGTGTTCCCTCCAATTTTGACTTATTTCTGATGTTTCCATTCCAATTTTTTGCTGGTTTTTGGTTCATTTTTCATCTTCTCCCAATGTTTTACCATCTCTTCCCTGAATTTGTGCATTTCTGTTATCTGGTCTTTTTATAGAGAGTCAGTTGCTTTATTTATTTTTTATGTTTATGAATGACTTCTTGTCCTTGTTATCTTTCTCCAATTAATCAATGAAATTCTGTTTTATTTGAACCTTTTTTCTACCAGAATACGGTTATATTATCCAGACAATGCATATCATCTCATGGCAATAGATGAGGCAAGAGTACTTTCTTTCTAATGGAAAGATTGTGCTTGACAAACATTAATAAAGTATAAGGTTATGCTTTAAGAAATTTTTCTTTTGGGACCTAGAGTTTAAACTTGTATTTGAGGGGAAGCCGGGATGTCTCAGTGGGTTAAGCGCTCACTTTGCAGCGCCGGGGACCGAGGATCGAATCCCCTGTCCCAGCCCCGGCCCATGCGGACCTATGTGCTGAACTGGGGAGTGCCCCCAGTTCAGTTCTCTCTCTGTCTCTGTATCTCTCTGTCTCTGTCTCTGTCAAAATAAATAAATAAATAAATATATAAAAAAAACAAAAAACAACAACAACTTGTATTTGAAAGAGGATTGTTGTGTAGAAAAGCAGTGTGAGATGCCTAGTAGAGATGTAATGATCGTGGTCTTTAGAGAGAACTTACCAGCATATTAATGTAGTCATAAGATAGTTGGGAACCTGTGAGGCCTGAAATTTGAAGTGGTACCAACCAAGTTTCTTGTATATACATTTGGGGAAGGGTTGGGGGATGTAGTGCCAATATTTGTGAATAAGATGGCTCAATATTTTTTTTTTTATATTTTGTTAATAGAATGCCTGAATATGAACTTTATAGTCAAGTTCGTATTGCATTTTAGATAGCCACTGAAATGCTCAGGAAAGTATATATAATCTGGGCACTAACCATGAAATGAGAGTGCAATTCATTCCTCTATAAATATCTCAGAATTTGTATGGCCTATTCTACAGCTTAAAAAGAAATCTCTGTTTAATGATATGGTTGCTGAAGTATTTAGGGGAATACGTACTAATGTCTGTAATTCATGCTGAAATGTACAAATATAAGATAGATTGATAAGTGTCAAGAGGGTTGGACCAATGAATATGAGAAAGCTAGTGTAGTGAAATGTTGATAGACTAGGTGATGCTCAGTGTAACATTCTTTTAACTTTGCTGTATGCTTCAAACTTTTTATGGGAAAATATTGGGAAAGATTGTGGAAGTGAAAATAATTACTGTTTTGTTATTGATTTCATGGTGTTTGCAATGCTCCTTAATCAAGGGCTTTGGGCATTTAATTATAGAGAGTAAAAATTGAGGAGTTGGTCACAGCAGCATGACTTTTTTCTGCTCTGCCTTTTTCTCAAAGATGTCTGACTGGTTTGTAAAGAGATCGGGTTGCCCTAACTTGAATGTTTAAAATAAATTGCTCCTGGCCAGGACCCCTCAAAGGACGACAGAAACAGCATCAAATGAAACCAGAACTAATAATGTGTGAGTCACATTTAGGTGGTGTCTCTGGCAAGACATTCTGGATCAGATTTTGGTTTTGCCCAGAGAAGGAGGCTTATAAAATTTGTGCTTTCCTGTTAACAGGCTTTCTTTTTCTAACTGGGGAAAATAATTTTCTAAAAAGCCAAACAAAACTCAAGACAACTCCTGGGTTATTTTAAATACTCTTTCCCCCACCCCCTCACTTTTGTCCTGATTTATTTATGGCTACTAAATTCATATTCTCCTGGTCTCAGACTTAGAGAACACAAATACACACAAAGCTTTGATATCATTTTACTCTTTAGAAACAAAAAATGAATTGGTTTTTTAACCACTTAGAACTAGGGGCAGAGTTTTCTTCACTTGTGATTTTCATGATGAAGTCCTTAAAATCTGGCAAAAGGGGGAAGGAATTAATAAAAGAGTAAAACTTCTATTGCAATTTTTCTTTTTCTTAATTTATTCAGAGAGCCACATTGCTGGGAACCTGTATTTCTGGGCATTGGAAAACAGGGCAGTAGACTTTGAACATTCCCAGAACTTAGGGTTACTTGCTGTTAATTGGGTTATACACAATAGCAAATTTCTAGGAGGAAATAATTTGAATTACCTGGGCTTTGCAAGCTGTTTGGCCTAGAACAAGTAAGGTCATCCTGAGAAATGAAATTGCCTGAAGAAGAGCTTTTTTAAAAAAAAAAATAATAATTGTTGACATTCAATGTTATATTAGTTTCAGGTGTACAGTGTAGTGGTTAGACATTTATATAATTTATGAAGTGAGCCCCTCAATAAGTCTAGTACCCAACCTGGCACCATACCTGTTTTCATAGGCTTTTATAATTGCTACAGCATGACTTTCATCTACTGCCATGGCATAATCTTGTGAATCTCTACTTCCTGCTGTGGTAGCTCTCTTACAGGAGGCACTAGCACTTTGATTCATAGCATCAAAAATCATGATTGACTTGTTCTCCTTCTCTTTATTCAGGGGACTCAGGTTCAATTATGAAGAGATGAGTGGAGCCCTAGGGTCATGTACTGGCGGCTTACGACTAGTCAGGCTAGTAAAAACAAGTGTGAGCGTGTAAGTGTACTTTTCTGATAGGATGTAAAAATGCCAGTGTTGCAGCTGAAGGGGAATTTGATGGAACCACACATTGAGTGATACTGGGAGAGCTGTGGACTCTTTAGTTTGAGGTCTGTAAACCAAGTGGTTCTTCTGAATCCCAAACTCTAAACTAGTCAAAGGCTATGTAATCAGATGCAAGGTTTTAGGCTTTGCCTCCCAAATCCTTATCTGTATGTCCACTGGGGTTGGAGAGCAGGTATTGATTATCTTTACTCATATTTCACTCTTATGCACCATGAATTAAAGCTCTCATGTGTCCATTAAAATGGAGGTTTAGTTTGTTGTTGTTTTTTTGTTTGTTTTTTTAAAATATCTTTGTCAGGTCTCACTTTTCAAATGGAAATGACATGAAGACAATTTCTAAGCCCGTAGTGCTTTCCCTTTCAAGGAGCTGTGGTCTCTTAACACATCCCACGTACCAGCACATTGCCTGTGCGTAACTCTGAATACCCAGGCCAGTCACGCAACACCAGTCATTTCACCAGATATCATTGCAGACACCTGATTTTTGCTGGGAGTGGGGGAGAGTTGGCCTATTTAGAAAGTAAATCTGCCAACTCCATCAGCAGGACCTGTAGGGTTTTCGATTTTTTTTGTTGTTGTTGTATGCCTCATTGCCTTTTAGTGCTGGATTTGCCCAGCCTTCCTTTACTTGCCTGAGACGGCACCTCAGAACTCCGGTCTTGGCACACAGCTCTGTGGTTCAGCCAGAGCACGGCTCAGTTCTCTCTTCTGACCCTGCTTTTCCCAACTCCTCCTATTGCCCCAGAGAAGCACATCTAATGGCTCATGCTGCCCTGGAGCGCTTAACCAAATTCTGAAAGTCCGCCAGGACTGAGCACAGAGCCCCCTAAAGCTTTTCTTGAAACAGCTTGTGCAGTCAACACTCTGTGGCTGTTGTCCACACTATTTAGGGCATTGAGATTCACCACTGGAGAGATTCTTCCGTTAGATGTGCCCTGTCACACTGGTTAGCACATTCATCATTTACTGTCACTCTTAGATACATTTCAGTAAATACCTATTAGGTGAATGAGGTTCTCTAAAAGGTATTGGGTCTTTGCCTACAGAGTATGAAAATGAATTGCTAACCATACACAGTATGTAAGGCTATAGCATTGACCATATTGCTTAAAGGAAATTGAGTTTACTTGATGAGATTGTTCCTCACCAAAGCACTTGCCACTTGCAGCTGAAGGAAGCTAAGAACACAGAACACAGCCCCGGGGGTGGGGGTGGGGGGCGTGGGGGATGTAAATATCTCTTGGGGGTCTCTGCTTATCTAGTTCGGCTCATTCTGATTAGAAAGGATTCACCTTCTCTGGGAGTATATATATAGAAATTTGATTAGAGAATGAATTAATTCTAAGAAGAATATGTAGGTTTGTTACATTTAAGTAACAAAGTGCAAAGACTGCAGAGTGAGTCCTCCTACCAATTGCCACTTCTCATTCCTCAGAAAATGATAGTAACAAAGGACGTGGTCCTTGTGGCAGACCAGTCTGAATTCATGTATGTATCCCTGTGGTTCTTGTACTCACCGTCTGCACAGGATTAAGCTCTGCCTTTTGCTCGAGGCCCTTTACTACTATCTTTGTCTTAATTTTTTTTTAATATGCTCTAATTACAGAGTTTGTGTACTGAATCTTTGTCAGTTGACTTCCAAGAAAGGGTTCTCTCTTCTCACCTATGCTCTGGCTGTGGCAGACTTTTTGTCTCTCTGGGACCTTTGGCAGGAAGAATCCCTCCCTAGTGAGCACCCCCTGTGCCCACCCCCATGACACTGTCTATATAACTAGTGACTCTCTCTTTCTACCCAGCAATACGAGCTTTGGAAATTACAGTTCAATTACTTAGCGTCCAATATCATGTACATTCCAAAAGTTCTAAAATGAGGAGTTGTCTGACTGGATACAAGGCTCCTGAGAATATAATTGGCAGGTCAGAGAATCTCAGCATTTGACATTTGACAACAGTCAAACCTAACAACATAATTTAGAATTTTTTAATAATTTATACTTGTAATTACTTTTTTAAATGGTAGTGTTCCCCAAAGCCTGTATGTTTTATGAAGAAGGGCAAAGTTTCATTAGTATCCCCAGCACCTAGTACACAGCCAGGAACGTAAAGGCAGTTAATATGTTTGTTTTGATTCATACTGTCATAGTGTCTAGCACTAGTGTGCAATAAAAGTGGGATGAATTGATGTCCTTTGGTCTTTCTGATACATGCTGAATTACTTTGCATTAACTTTAGGTTTTCCCATTCCCATTTTTATTATATTTCCAGTAGCCTTCTCATAGTTCCACATACTTGGGAGATACTTTGTTACTCTTCATGCCAAGTACAGACTTGGCATGTGTAAGGAGAGGAGTTTATGGCCTGAAGGAAGGGAGGTAGGAATGAGTGATCTTGGGAGGGTCATTTGGCCTCCATAGTAGGCAACAGGAATTTGGAAGCCGGGGCATTGAACAGGGAACAGGACACAGGTGGGACCTTTCACTCAGGCCCAATTGATAGAGGCAGAACTGAGGCAAGAGGGAGCTCTCTAGGCTTTTGGCAAGGTGGTGAGTCAGAACAGCAGTTGTCCACTTAGTCCATTATCTTGTGCGTGATCTTGGCCCACTGGCTGCTGGAGGCTTCCCAGCCCACATGCTGAGCTTTGCATACTTGCGTCTGTGTAGATCGAGAAGGAAGATTTTAAGGTAAGGAATAAATTAAACGCTTTTAAACATTTTATTAAAATATTTAATAAGACATCATAGATTCTGGAGCAGGCTAGATTTGAATCAGGCAGGCTGTGTGACCTTGGGCAAGTTATTTAAAGGCTCTGTGCCTGAGTTTTCTCAACTGTAAAATGGGAATGAAGATCATAATGATGGCTACCTAATTCATATGGTAAATGATCTATCAACATGTTTGTATATGTTTATATATGTTTATATAGTGAGTGATATATAAACATATGTTAAATATAAACAAACAAGTGTCTTTGGAGAAAGGAAGACAAGGATGTTGCCATGTACGTTAGCCTCTGGGCTCTGATTCTGTTGCAAATATTCTATATTTCATGTATTCTTTAGACAATGCAGACATCCATGATGTCTGCAGGAGCTTTAGGGAACATGAGTTACTGATTTGAACCTTGCATCTGGTATCAAGTTCAACCTCTCTTGCCCAATGAGATGTTGGAAATGGAACCACAGTTGATTGTTGTTTGATGACTTGGTTTTCATTCTGCTTCCAAAACCTGGGGGAACGTCCATTAGACTTTGGCAGAAACTCTGCTCTCTAATCGGCCCTGCAAGCCCCTAGTTTTCATCAGAAGCTTGAGGGAAAAACTTGGTTTTCAAACAATGTAATTGCCCTCTAAAAGCATACTTTGCTTAGTTTGTCTGATTTTTGAGTTAACTGATTTCACCTGGTCCTGGAAGGACTTGACGGTTCCGTTTCTCATCCCCACCCCATTATGACAGTTTCTGGTGACTAGAGCAGCTACATGCACATTCATGTTCTGAGATTAATAAGGTGACATACTACTTACTAATTCGAGTTGTGCTGCAGAAGGCTCTTAAGGGAACTAAAGGAAACTAATGCTTCCTCCATCATGAGAAAGAAGTGCTTGGGAACTTTGGCTTTTTTTCCTTACAAGGCAGGTATCCTACCAGGGCAAGTATCCAAAGGAAATGGGTAGAAAATCAGTATGGCTGGGAAGTAGAATATATAGACTCAAGTGGTGGGGTTGGTAACAGGCAGAGCTGGAGGCAGGATGAAGGGATGTGTGCCTAGGAACACTGATTGGCATGCTATCTGGTAAACAGCTGCATTCCTGCTTGGCATAGTTGTCTTGTTTGATTGACTACTTTTATTCGACCATTCCGTCCGATTGGTAAGATCTGACAGTGTTTGGTACAACCATGCCTGCTCTGACATTGTGGGCTTAGCTGAACTCAGAGTCAAAAAACCACTTTATTGAAAGCCCTTTATTTTGAATTTGAGAGAAATCTGTGGACAAGAGTGGCATCCATACTTGGGTTTCTCAATTCCGTTCTTTTATCCTCTTAACACTCTTCTTTGAGGCCCAAGTCCCAGGTCCTTACATATGGCAGATCTCAAAGGCAGTTCAAAATGGGCACCCGTCTTCAGTTTATGACCCTCCCAATGAGGCACGAAGTTCACCCCGTAGCCTGATGTCTGCTACTGAAAACTTGAACACACTCTTCCCTCTTGCTCTACCAGACCACACAGGTTACCAGGCTGGGACTGCCAAATCAGACACAAATGAGAGATCTTACCCAGACTCCAGCTTTACTAGTAATTTCAAGGGTACAAGTCATCAAGAGGCATAGGGCGAGCAGGGGCTGGTCTAAGACTGTCAACTCAGGTCCCCAGACCCTGTTTTCAAAGTACTGGATCATATTTGGCACAGGTGAATATGTGAGGTCTCTAAGCAATGTGTGCTGGTTAAGTCACTTACATAGAAGAGGGTCCTTTTAGTCTTGAAATCTCTCTATTTTTAAACTCAGCGAGTTCCATAGCTCACATGACTGCAGAGCACCCAGTCCCAGAAATGCACAAATACCCATTTTGTTTATCAGAAATGATCATAGGCAAACTGCTATCCATGGCTAAAACTTTCCTTAGAGGAGGACTCTCCCATTAGCAATCCAGTTACTTTGCTTAGCATGCGAACTGTCATTAGTTTCTTTACAAGATTAGACCGAATTGCCTTCTTTATTTCCTGCAATCTGTTCTCCCTGCCCACTTATCAACAGGGAGAATGGATTGCAGACCTGCTACTAATCTTGTCCTCCAGTGATAAAAGTGACTGTTCACTTGGAAAGCCTGGGGAACACTGTCTACGGACTCTACATTGAAAACAAATATTACAGAGTCCACTCTTCTCCTTGGATAGAGCCACGTTATAAGAACTCTCAAAACAGCAGATAATAAAAAACTTTTCTGTCTGAGTTGAGAATGCTTCTGCCCAATGATTTCTCTCCCTCATTATATTGTGCTTGGGTTCCCCAAAGTGTCATCATTTCTTGTGAGAGGAAGCAACCCAGCTCTAGAAATGTCCTCTGGCACGCCACAAAACCACAGCACGGACCACAGAGAGCAGCTGCCTCGCTGCCTGGGAAATGCATGAGTTCTCTGCACAGCCTGTTTGAGGAAAAAGCCATTCAGATCTGCACTGACGCTCCTTTGAAGTAGCCCATTCTTGAATGCACTCTTTATGTAGCTCTGGAATGGACACAAAGTTAGTTGTTCCTTCGGAGGATTGTATGACTGATGCTTTCTCACCAAAAGAGCATGAACAGATTCATTGCTATGCCCAGAGTACAGCATTAATTTATTCTGGGGTTCAAGTTCAAAAGTCCAGACTCAAAATCTCGTCTTTTCTCCACAAGGCGGAGACCGTGGCCACGTGATTGCTGTTAACATCATGTGTCACCAGGAATGACAGCTACTGCCCTGTGATGAGCATTTACTCTGTGACAGACCCCATTCAATGCTCATCCCATCAAGTGATCTCATTCTAGTTGCGAAAATCTCAAGTCAATATTTATTTCTACTTTTCAGATTAGAAAACTGAGGCACAGAACAAGTTAGTGCCAGAACCAAGATTCAAACCTAGGTCTCTTTAACTGATCCCTCGTTCTCACTGCCTGTTACATTGCTTCTCTTTAATTGCTTGGACCTCAGCATACCATTTTGTTGCATTAACTGATTTTCAAAATTTTTTTTTCACAAATGAACAAAGATGGCTAATTGTTTTGCCAGGGCACAGACACCCATGAATTCGGAGCTCTCTTCAGTATTGAGCTTTGGCAGATTTTCACGTCTACCTATACAGATGTGAGTTTTAAATTATTTTCACCTCATGTCCTTTCCCTTCTACTTCCAAAATTTTCTCATATATTACATATATTTAGAAATATATATAACATTTATATGTATATGTGTACACATATGCATATATATATATATGTGTATGTGTGTATATATTTTCTCTTTATGTGTATATACTCTCCATATATATATATATATATATATATATATATATATATATATATATATATATATATATATATATATATAATGTTTAATAGGACTTTGTCCTCAATTAATGAGAACTTAAAACAGGAAGCATGCTGCCATCTTTTCATTAATTTCTTCTCCCTCTAAATAGAGACCTGCTAGGAACCTACCATAGAAAGACGTGTTTACCTTTTTTAAATTTCCAAGTACAGAGAATGCCTATGATGTCACAAGATGACTCTCCCTCTGGGTAAGCACAATACAGTGATAGCATCAAAGAACTTAGGTGAAGTACTAGCAAACTAAAGGCCAAAATTTAATTAAACAGAACATACTGAGATACACTGAAAGATAATCATGCAACTCTCAAAATAATGCTTTAAAATGAAGATCAAGTCAGACCCCTGTTTTGCTAAAGTATTGGTCTTATACTTAGTTCACCAAGAATTTCTGTTATTGATACATAGATCCTTATCTTACCCTTCTAGTTTCTTCTGTCATATGAAATGTTCTAACTTCCATTTTCCTAAGACAGCACACTTTAAAAACACAATATAAGAATAGCATTTGTGGGGAAGCTGGGATGGCTCAGTAGGTTGAGCGCTCACTTTGCAGCCCCCGGGGACCAAGGATCCAATCCCGGCTCCGGCCCCGGCCCATGCGGACCCACATGCTGAACTGGGGTGTGCCCCCAGTTCAGTTCTTTCCGGGGCCTATGTGGGAGGCTCCTGGCCCAGTTGATGCCCTGCGCAGCCCCGCACCCACCTGTAGAGTGAAACTACATGGAAAACTAATGCTATCAACTATGGAGACTGCTCTGGGCCCTCCCCCTTCTCTCTGTCTGCCTCTCTTTCTGTCAAAAACCAATAAAAATAAATCTTTAAAAAAAAAGAATAGTGTTCGATTTTTATGACTTGTGGTTCTCCATTAACACGCATTGATAAAGCATGTGCTACGTGCCAGGCATGCAGATTTAAAAAATGAACAAATACAGCATCAGCTTTTGAGACCCTCGTAACTTTACAAATTAAAATATATTAGGCTTATAAGGAGCACTGCTTCTGAGGTTTATCTCTTTGCTATGTTAAAAATGTAGTAGTTTTTAGGGAACTCCCAAAGTCTGAGGTGGGACTGTGGGAGACCAGGTTCCTCCCCACACACAGGGGTCATAGGTCAGGTGACATGGCAGTGCACCGAGCACTGGGACAGCCGCTAGTAGGGCTGGGTTTTCATTCTCTTCCCACAGCTCAGTGTAGGCTCCTAGGGAAGCCACTCAGAGCTCCTCTCTAAGCCTGAGCTTCCTCATGCAGAGCAGAGAGAACCCCTCCCCTGCTCACCTCATGCCACCATCACAAAGTCAAATAAGAAAATACATGCAAACGTATTTTGAAAACTATGTCAGCTATTCGTAAGCTCCATGAAGGCATGGAGTATTCTGTTTTGTTCACTTTTGCATTTCTACCATCTAAAGCACTGGCTGAATCATTATATATGCACAATACATATTTATTAAATGAATGCACACCATAATAAATCTTGCCTTTTCACATTAAACAATTCAAAATTATGCTAATTGATTCTTTTTTACAAAGGTAAAAAAACCACAATCTTATTTTATATAACTTCTAGAGTCACTAAATCTCAGGGCTGGAAATGCTCTTACAGAGCTCCTAGCCCAGCCTTGCAGGGTGACTTGAATTCCCTGACTTGGTCCTTGCTAAGGGCTTGTCCAGCCTGTTCCACATCACAGCCACCGAGGCAGCTCTTCCAGGTCACTTGGCAGAAGTGTCCCTTGTTCAGCGGAAACCTGCTCCCACTAGAGGCCAAAGGACAATTCTCCCCCACTCCTGCACCTTCAAATTCTTAAAACAGTTACATTACCTCTCCCTGCCCTCAGACTTCTTGTGTCCAGGCTAAATTGCATGATTTCTCACTTATACACTTTGGCACTTAATAGCTATTTTTTGTTCATATAATAAGTAGAAATTTAGAATTTTAAAACAAAACAAAAACTGACTAGTGTATGACTGCTGTTAGCCAGGCAGGCTCTTGCAAATGTGGGCATTGCTGGCATCAGTATTGGCAGACAGCTAGAAAATGTCTGCAAATGTGAAATGAGTATTGACATGCAGAGAGAATAGCTGCTGTGAATTTTGTCTCCTCTGCCGTTATATAAAATTGATGCAAATATTATTGTAGCAAAACCTATAGTAGGAAAAAAACTGGCATCTACCTGTCTATCAATGTTGAGCTCATTAAATTATGGCACCTACTCAATGATGCCTGTAAAGATTACATAATAAAATAGAAAATGCCTATCACACAGTGGGATTCAGTGGAAAAAACATACAAATTTATGGCTACTGTATGCTTACTATGTAAATATAGTTATAAACAGCCTGTTTTACAATCGTCTAGAAACAGGGGTTTCCAAACTACGGCCTGCGGGCCGCATCCGGCCCGTGAGGCCCTCTCATCTGGCCCATGAGGACCTTTTTATCTGAATAAAATAATATTAAATAAATAATTAAAAACAACATCTATGTTTTGATTCTTTTTTATTTGGACCTCGAGTGTGTAGTTGGCCCCCAAACTACTGTTTGATAGTTAATGCGGCCAGCGGGCTGAAAAGTTTGGAGACCCCTGGAAAAGTAAATGCCAAACACTATCATTGGTAGTTTTATGGCAACAAAGTTATAGATCATTTTCTTCTTTTCAACTTTCTATAAAATGCTGGTGCTACTTTTAAAATAATATAATTTAAATGTTAAAATAATTTATTTCAATATTTCTTTCTGACTTTTTTATATACAAACACACATACCCAGATACACATGAAAACAAACATATGTTTTTCTTCTTCCTCCTCCTCCTCCTCTTCCTCCTCATTCTTCATCTTCTTCATTTTGGCTCAGCTTCTACAAAACGGACACATGCCTTTTGGTGGAGACAGAAATGTTAAGACGAGTATTAATAAGAATTTGAGGAGAGGCAGAAGTGTGCTTGCAGCACACGGAGGCGTATTCTTACCCTTGTTAAGCATTAGTTTTCTCACCTGTAAAATGGGGATACCATATTTTCCTGCGTATAAGATGACCGGGCGTATAAGACGACCCCCTAATTTTACAGTTAAAACATAGGTTTAGGCCTATATTCGCTGTATAAGACTACCCCCCACTTCCGAGGCAACACCAGTTCTTTTTTTAATTAAATTTTTAATGAATGACATTTTTCGAACATACCATAATATACCGTACATTGATACGATAAATGGAAGGTCTCTTCACAAATGG